>PVJN01032756.1:0-23923 GCA_004026805.1 Lasiurus borealis | reverse complement strand
ACAAAAATGACATCTGCTCAGTTTGTACCGAAAGCTGTCCCTGTGGAAATATGCTTTAATAGAATTTTGTTTTTAACAGACATTTCACAACTCATATTTCAACATTAATGTTTGT
Source organism: Lasiurus borealis (assembly GCA_004026805.1). Taxonomy (NCBI): domain Eukaryota; kingdom Metazoa; phylum Chordata; class Mammalia; order Chiroptera; family Vespertilionidae; genus Lasiurus; species Lasiurus borealis. The sequence goes on along the minus strand of PVJN01032756.1, from coordinate 23,808 downwards.
AGCAAATATGTATTAAGTGTCGATCATGTACAGAGCCCTGTGGACTATACAGACATAAATCAGACTTTGGCCTTGTCCTAAAAAGAAAATCTCAGAAGCTAGTAGAGAGGCCGGCCAACTTTGAAGAAAGACAGAGAACATAATTAAGCCTTATGGGACCTGAAAGGTTCAACGCCAGACCTATCGTGAGAAGTTACTTCACGCTATCTATTCTAGGATAAAATGCCCACGGCACTGGCAGTGGGTACACATAAATACCGTATGAATATTGTGTGAGTTTAACTCTAGTCTTGTTTCTGATTCCAACTAGTTGTGTGCACTTATCAGATTACTTGACATACGTAGGTCTCACGTCCCAAAACCGTAAAATGAGTTCAAACGGATGATTCCAAGCCTCCTTTAGGCTCCAAATCACATCATGTTGATGACGATCCGATAGCAAGAAAAAACTCTAAGTTTGTGTTTACCACACACTTACGTGCCAAGCACTGTGCCACAGAGCATCATTTACATGACCTTGTCTTAACCTTCACAACCACCTGCTGAAACTGACGTTGTTGTTACCCTTTTCTGAGAGGTGGGAGGGAGGCAGCATTATGGGGCGGGAGTCGCGGTTTGGACGGAAGCAGTCTGTCTGAAGCTGCTCTGGGAGTCACTCTGAACCACTGCCGCCCAAGCTGTGCCTTCACGGAAACTGTCTCACCCACGAAGAAACAAGGAAAAGAAAAACAGAGCCTGGAAGAGGGTCCTTCCCGGCTGGCGGGCGGGCAGATCCGAGTTAGTGTCACACTTCTCTGCTCCACGTGTTGGGAAGCCTCAGCACCGCCTCCCCGGCGCCGCCCGCGCGCTCCCTGGGCGGTGCGCGCCCCCGCGGGACGGCGCTGGGGGGGGGCGGCCGGGGGCGGCGCCGGAGCGGCGTGCGGAGGGGCTCGGGCAGGGGAGGCCCCGCGGGAGCGCAGGCAGAGGGGGTACCTGGGGTGCTGGCGGCTCCTGCTGGCTGGTTCTCCCACCAATCGTCTCCGAGGTCGTCGGCCATCTCCACGCGGGGCTCGCCGTGGGCGGGTAACACTAGGGAACAGCTTACGGAGGCAGAGACTCGCGGCCCCTCAGCCAGGGGTCCGAGAAGCAGCCCGCAGAGCCTCGCCTCAGCGCGCGCCGCCTCCGCCCCGCAGCGATGGCGTCAGAGCCTCCGTCCCGCCTCCCCGGCAGCCGCGCCCAACTCGTCGCAGTTTCCGCATCTGTGTTCCGGGGCAGGATCGGTTTGGAGACTCAAAATAAATACCCTCAAAAGCACAAAGACAAGAATACGCGTAAGAAAAAATATATATTTTTTAAAATTAATTATTTTAAAACTTTAGGTTTTATTTTTGCTTAAAGTTATTGTCGAAAGGTTTGAAACCGGATACGAAGACAGTTTTCCTCTGCTCAGTTTCAAAGAACTGGAGCCGCGGGACCAGAGCGTAGCACGTGGCTGTGTTTTCGTGTGTGTGTGTCACCGTCTGGGCGTCCTGTGTGTATACAGTTTGCTCCTAGGAAAGGTGCGCAGGAGCTCATGGCCATGAATGTTGGGCCTTTGTTTTAGATGTGGGTGCTGCTCTTTTTCCACGATGTGAGTAAAGAAGATGATGGGTCTGTAAGGGCTCGCCCACGAAAAGACCCTGCTTGTCCTCAGAGTTTAGAATGGACGCCCTCACTCCCCTTCCCTTGTACAACTCGACCCTCCGCCTCCGCTCCCCAGGCATATGCCCTTGCCCCGAATAGAACCTGGGACCTTTCAGTCCAAAGGCTGACGCCAAACCGGTTAAGGCCCTACAGTGCTTCTTGTCTCACTTTCAACGTGCAGTGCCAGAGATGGGCAAGGAAAACCTGATGGATGCCGAGTGCAGCAGCAAACTGTAAGGTAAGTATAGACAATATTTTCAGGCTGATCTTTTTACACAGCAATAAACATTTTAGGGAAGAAAAAAAAGTATTAAACACGCACCATGGCCGGCGCTATGCTTGGAATAGTGGTTTAAAGATACGTGAAAGATATGACAGCGCCTTCCAGATGTCACCAACGAGAGTAGAGGAAATAGAACTTTTAAGGCTAAAGGCTAATGATAAGATACATCTTGGTAAATAGCAAAGACCTAGAATCTTAGTCTGATCAGGATAGGATTAGTCATGTGAACAATTACCCAAACCCACCCAGCTAATAGGTGGTGTATAAATGCCTTACAGTTAAGGCTTGATCAGCGTGTCCTAAGTACCCTAAAAGAGAAAATAGGATGTATAAAAGTGGCAAATGTGCCCTAACCGGTTTGGCTCAATGGATAGAGCATCAGCCTGGGGACTCAAGGGTCCCAGGTTCCATTCCAGTCAAGGGAGTGTACCTTGGTTGCGGGCACATACATACCTAGTAGGGAGTAAGAGGCAGCTGATGTTGTTTATAACTCTATCCCTCTCCCTTCTTCTCTGTAAAAAAATCAATAAAATATATTTAAAAAAATAAAAAATAAAAGTGGCAAATGTAAAATCACCTGTAATTGTAAAAAATGTCTTCCATGAGGCAGTGTAAATAAATAGCAGATGATTGTGATGGTTGATAGATTATTGAAAAGGAAAATTGAATAAGAAATTCCAATGTGGAAGAGGAAATGCCATGACTAATAAACATGTAAAAGGATGCTCTGTCTCATTAATCTAAGACATACAAAAAGGCTATGTTGGGATACTGTTATTTTCATTCAGTAAATTGACAAAATTAAGTCTGGGAATGCCAAATTCTGGAGTGTATATGCATCAGTAGGAATTCTTACACATTATTGTCATGAGTGTAAATTGGTATAGCCATGTGCAGAAGCAATTTGGCAAAATCTTATAAAGGTCAACATACATACCTTATGATCCAGCAATTTCCACTCCTAAATATATACATTTGGGAACCTCTTGCCTATGTGTACCAGGAAACTATAAAATAATATTCACAGCAGCACTGTTAGTAACAGCAAAAAAGTGTTTGTATAGAAAATGGATAATTAAATTATAATACAGCCATATAATCAAACAGAATAAATGAATTGAATACAAATAATAACATTGATATACTTTGGAAACAATTGCTGAGTTTTTAAAAAAAGCCAAATACTAGCCTTCAACGGTTTGTCTCAGAGCAGCCATTCTCAACCTGTGGGTTGCAACCCCTTTGGGGGTCGAACAGCCCTTTCACAGGGCTTGCCTAAGACCATCGGTAAATGCAGATATTTACATCACGACGCATAGCAGTAGCAAAATTTCACGGTTGGGGGTCACCACCACATGAGGAACTGTATGCAAGGGTCTCGGCCTTAGGAAGGTTGAGAACCACTGGCTCAGAGGATAGAGCATCGGCTTACAGACTGAAAGGTCCCAAGTCTGATTCCGGTCAAGGACATGTACCTTGGTTGTGGGCACATCCCCAATAAGAGTTGTGCAGGAGGCAGCTGATCAATGTTTCTCTCTCATTGATGTTTCTGTAAAAAAATCAATAAGATGCATTTTTTTAAAAAAGCCAAGTACTAGATGCCATTTTATAAAGTTCAAATACAAGGAAAACAAAATATTGTTTAGTTAAAAAATGCATATGTAATTTTAAGGTTGGAGAATGGTAAGCACAAAGTTCAGAACATTTCAAGTACCTCTCTAAATACTTTATATCTTAATTCAAGTAATCATCATAACTCCATTGAGGCACTGTGCTGAATTGGATATTTTCTATTTAACACTATCTACCTTTCTATGCTCTAGAACAGTGGTTCTCAACCTTCCTAATGCCGAGACCCTTTAATACAGTTCCTCATGTTGTCATGACCCACAGGTTGAGAACTGCTAGCAGGGTGACCTAAGACCATCGGGAAACACAGATATTTACGTTACGATTCATAACAGTAGCAAAATTACAGTTATGAAGTAGCAACGAAAATAATTATATAGTTGGGGGTCACCACAACATGAGGAACTGTATTAAAAGGTCGCAGCATTAGGAAGGTTGAGAGCCACTGCTCTAGAAGATTGATGTAAATGTCCCTTGAGCTTTGGTTTCAGATTTGGGTTAAACAAATTGGAGACATCACTAAGAAATTAAAGGATGAGAGAAAAATGACACCCTAAGTTTTCTCTTTAAGGCTGGGACAGGGTGAGGCAAGCAGAGGCCTAGGGGGCAAAATTTAAGAAGTATCTTACTCTCAGCCTGGCACTTCCAAAAACCTGAGAGTGTGAGCCTCCTTAACTATGCTGGGGGTGTCTGCTTGCTTCATTCTAGGCCTGTCCCTCATGCTTCTAGCAAAGACCAAAGCTCATCCTTACTCCCTTAGCTCTATTACTAGCCCTAGGGTTCTGCACCATCCCTTGTTTCCTTAACTCCACTTTATCTTCATAGTCCCTTTATCAAATTCTTTTTAATTATCCAGTTAATAACCTTTAATTATCCAGTTAATAACCTTTTATTAACACCCCCCCCTTCCCCTACCTCTGTCCCGGGTGGGGATACAGTCAGTATCCTTAGTTTGGGTTCCTATAAAAGCAGAACCTGTAACAGGGCATAGATGGCAAATAGTTTATTTGGGAGATGATGGGGGAGATGGGGAACAGGAATAAAGGCAGGGAAAATGAATAATAAACTGGTTATTGGTATGGGCAATAACCGGCTTTTATATCCTGTTGGGTACCCACTGAGAAACAATGTAGACTGTGTCTTGGAATTTTTCTCAGGAAGAAAGAGGCTAGGGCATGTACTCATGGACTGCCATCTTCCATTGGGTGAAGATTGTCCCAGGAGATTTGAATTTTCAGCTACACCCTGATTACACTATCATTGCAGAAAGCCCCGAGGCGGAAGAGTAGAGCTACACTTTCACCCTGCTTGAGGTTGGGATGAAACCAGTTGCCAGAACTTTCCTCCTTGACTGGACACCTTCCAAGGTGGGCTGAGGGATCCAAAAGCATCTGCTCTGGCATCAATCGGCAAATCAGAGAAAGTGGGGACAGGGTGGGTAGGGGGCAGCAGGCACTGCCATATATCTCTGGCCGGGTTCCATAACATCACCCCCTCTTCCCTCTTGGCAGGGGGGGAGAGGTGAGGCAAAGGGACTCCCAACTGCAGTATACTCGTTCCAAATGCATGTGAGGGCTTTGGGGACACTCCCTCCCTACATGCTTTATTTGAGTCTCCACCCCCAGAATCTCCAGCTTTTGAAAGTAGCCTGGATCTAGGAAAGTTGTTTTCCTTTTCAATAAGGATATGTAATAATAATATTTCCCCTGCCAAAGTGAAAATATTAACAGGAGACCAGAACCCAGACCACAAACAACTGCATTCTGTGGGAGGGACTCTCTCAGGGGCGTGGCAGGGTTTTTCCACATCTTGTATCCTCGTAACCCACTCTTGGGATAGGGTGCTGAGAATTGTCCCAAGCAATGGGTTGTGACAATAGGCAAACGGGATGGTTGGGGAACGGTTGCAGACCTGCTGCACCTAAGCTCACTCCCACCTCATTTTTGGACCAATACGATTTTATTTATTTGGTCCCTTGGATAACTGCACCTCGGGCCCACTTTCTCCAGGATTCAGCTCCACTAGCTGTGTGCGAATGATGTATCTTGTGCATTTAGACTTTTTTTTTCATAATATAAATATTCTGAGTTTGTATTTTTGTGTATTTTAATCTACAGCCCTCCTTCCTGTACTGTGTTCTCAGGTACATGGTACATGAGCAATCTCAGGGATAAGTGGGCAGGAGCTCCGGGTCTGCACAGCAGGAATACTTTGTTTTATCATCAGGGAGAACACCTATTTGGAGTGTCTAGTCTATTGAACTACCTCATTTTTTGCCAATTAGAGCTGGCTTTTCTGCCATAGTATCCTCTTGAAACCCCTCCACCTTCAATGTTTTATGAAAGACGAGAATTTAATGGAGTATCCTCATTACTGGATCTCCTACTAGAAGACTGGAAATTGGTCTGAACAGGAATCAGTGGCTGGTGCAAAGGTTAGGAGAGGCTGGGCTAGGTGAAAGGCACAGAGGGGAAGCCAAGATTAGATGCAGGATGTCTATATATGCGTAACCAAGGATTCCTGTAATCCCAGGGGTTTGGGACTACATAACATACCAGATCCATCACTGGATTGGGCTAGGCCTCCCAGGCACAACAAGGTGTATGTGTGTGTTGATAAAGAGCTTTTCAGAACACTACCTCTCTACCCATCTTGAGCTGCCCAGGGAAGGATATATGAAGCAATGACTATATTCCTTAACCTTTAAAAACTCTTTGCTCTTTCTCTTTGGCTTCCAGAGACACCATTAGCAATGGCTTCTTTGTGGTACTCAGAGCCAGTGTCCTTCCCTGCTCAGCAATGATTAGTATCTTAGGTGCTAAAGGAGAAAAGCGGGTCTCATTAACATGCTGTGAGATACTGAAATCTTACCTCACTGTGTTGAAACGGGGCAAATGCAATAGAATGCATTGGGTGATGTGTGTCTGATCCTGGGTTCTTATCCCCCCAATTGCTGCCCCCTCTAGTTATTGTGTTTGTCTGGGCTTTGTAGGACTTCACAGTAGCTGATTTGGTGATTGCTAGGTGGCCTAGTCTGTGTAAATGTGTTGGTCTTTCTCCATGTTCTTTTGGGGTTTTATTGTTTACAACCTTCTTTTTTTGAATTGAGAAAAATAGCCAAAGCATCTTTGACAAAAGGTTCTGCACCAGGCAAAAAGGCTCTGAAACATAACCTTGGGAACACCTCTTCTTGGAGTGGGAGTCTTGAACCATCCTTTCTTTTGCTTTCTCTTCCCCTCTTTCCTATTTTGGACCAGATTTTCTGTCCTTAAAATTTAACTCTGACCCTCTATTATCCGCACTCCAAAAAGCCCCCTTTCCCACATGCATACACATTTAATGTGTGAGGTGTCACCCCATCTCTTAAATGATTTGTGCAAAAATCCTGAAGTTAAGAATGCTCCATCACTTCTTCCCAATATCGTGAGTGAAGACCATTCATTGATATGTGATTCATTCCAAACATTCAGGTTGCTGTGTTTCAATTTCTAATCCCGGGGTAGAGAGGAGCAATGAGGGAGGGGGACTTTCATTTTGAAAATGGGCTTGGGAAATCAAGAAAGGGGAGATGAATGTATACCCAAGTCGCTCAGGAACTTTTATGCCGGTGCAAAAAAAACTTATGTCAAAGTAGCCACAAGATTGTTTAATAGGAGACAGACGAATGTAACTCCATGTTTACTGCTAGAAACCAAAGCTTTGTGTGAAATCTTGAATTTATGGGGTGGGAGGGAGGGAGGGTAGGAAAGCATGTACCTGTCTGTTCTTTCCCTGATTCCTTCTCATTTCTAAACTGCAGGGGCCTGAGCCTCCTTGGGCTTTGGTGACCTCCATCACTGGGGATTGTTTATTTGATGGTTGATTTTGCTGTGCCGGGTATTTCCACTTGCTATCATTTTGTAAAACACATGCTGACTTTTTCCCCTTCCCCTCCTTTCCCTGGGAAAATAAAATGAATGAATAAAGACTTAAAAAAAAAAAAAGCATCTGCTCCAATTTTGTACTGTTTTTCTCTCCATTTTATAAATGGTGAATGTGGGAAGCCATCATTTGCCATTACTGTTATGAGTGTGTACCAAGGAATGTGGGAGGCCAATGGACCTTGAGCATTAGCAAAGGTGACACTAGGCACCAGTTGTTCATGTTGAGATAGCAGTGGCTCCAAGCAATTTCCTGACCTGTTAGACTCCAAATAAATGTTTACTGGATCTTACTGATCTTTACTGACCTTTGGGACTCTGTCTGCTACTTGTTTGCCATGCTTTACTGAGGGGAAGATGTGTAACTAAAACTGAGTAAAAAGCTGACTAGGCCAGATCTTGGTGTGTCTCTTCAAGAAAGAGACTCCACCTGACCGCCCAATGCCTTCTAAATTCATATTTCTTATATAGCATTTTCATTTGTGCATTAGCTCCTCTTTCAGATCCTGAACCTGGCGGTGAAGGTTGTGGCAGGTGAAACTTAGGCACAGAGAAGTAACTTGTTCTCGTCACCAATCCAATAGGTGGTTTCCCATTTGCCTATGGCTTTCACAAATTGCCAAAGCTGTCTGTGACCCAAACATGACTCATACCCACACACCGTTGTTCAGAGACCCTTATTTTCTGCAACCAGAAGCCATACTGTACTTTTAAGTTCAGCCCAGAAACTGGTTAAAAGGGTGGCAGAGATATAAAGAGATTGAATGCCCAAGCTGACATGTTTTCTATGCTATAGTCAAATCAAACTCTGGGACTGAGTTGGGAGCAGTTGGCTAGATAAACTTGAGGTCCCTGAATTCTCAGATTCCTGAGCCTTCTGGGCTGACAGAGGGGCCTCTTCCCCCTTGCTGGAAAAAAGCAGACATTATCTGGAGATGATTCAAGGCCTCACTTTAGTCAATTGCCTGACAAAATGCTGTTTAGGCCCTCACCTTCTTTCATTGCTTCTTCACCAAAAACTAGTGTTAGATCTCAGTATAGACAGAATGGAAAGTACAGTTTTTACTACAGGAAAAAATTCTTTATTCGTAAGAAAAGCCACAGGTTAATATATATATTACATATATCAGCAGGAACCAAGAATTTTATAGTGTAACTAGAGGCCCTGTGCACAAAATTTATGCTTGGGGGTGGGGGTCAGGGAGTATGTGTGTTTCTCAGCCCAGCCTATACCCTCTTCAATCTGGGATCTCTCAAGGGATGTCTGACTGCCTGTTTAGAACTGATTCCACTGGGATCAGGCTAAAACAGGCAGTAGGACATCCCTCTCCCAATCCAGGACTGCTGGCTCCCAACCGCTTGCCTGATTGCCCCTAATGGTTTCTGCCTGCCAGCCTGATCACCCCTTAACCACTCCCCTGCCATCCTAACTGACTTCTAACTGCCCTCCTACTGGCCCAATTGCCTCCAACTGCCCTCCCCTGCCAGCCCATTCGCCCCCACTGCCTTCCCCTGCTGGCCTAGTCACCCCTAACTGCCCTCCTCTGCAGGCCTGGTTGCTTCCAACTACCAACTGGCCCGGTCACCACTAACTTCCCTCCCTTGCCAGTCTGGTGGCCCCTAACTGTTCTCCCCTACAGGCCTGGTTGCCCCCAACTGCCCTCCCCTGTTGGCCTGGTCACCCCTAACTGCCCTCCCCTGCCAGCCTGGTTCCCCCCAACTGCCCTCCCTTGCAGGCCTTGTCTCTCCCAACTGCCCTCCCCTGCAGGTCTGATTGCCCCCAACTGCCCTCCCTTGCAGGCCTGGTTCCTCCAAACTGCCCTTCCTTGTTGGCCATCTTGTGGTGGCCATCTTGTGTCCACATGGGAGCAGCCACCTTTGACCACATGGGGGCGGCCATCTTTTGTGTTGGAATGATGGTCAATTTGCATATTACCTTTTTATTAGATAGGATATATCTTGAGAGTATTGGACCATCAGTATGTAAAGAAGAGTAGGAGACAAGTTGATATGGGGATACTCTCGCGTAGCTGAGGATTTAATGTTCTAGCAAATCCTAACACCCTGTGAGGATGGCCACTTCAAGCTTGGACACATGGTAATCTACAGTACATGAGATGGCAACATTGGAACTGTCTTGGCATATTATTAAGGAAAGGGTCAGGAGGCTCAGAAGTGAATTTCTTAGAATGGATTTGTTATTTGAAATCAGAGAATTTGCCAGCTGACTGTTCTGTGGGAGGGCCCAGAGGACAGTCCTTTCGCTAAAGCAATAAGATTGCAGTAGTGAGTAGGTTTGACTTAGATGAGGGGCTTAATGGTGATGTCCTGTACAAGCCAGAGAAGACAATAGGAGATGCCCTAGGGTCACTAAGTATGATAGGATTCCAGAAAAGCAAAGGCAATTTGCAGCATTTAACCATCAGAAAAAAAGTGAATGTAATTAGCAGTCAGGGATCGTTGACATATAAGATGTTCCTAGGGGCAAGATAGATCAGAAGCTAATGCGAGTATTGGTTGATTTATACAACAACAGAAACAATACAATCAGGAGCAGAAGGCAGCTGTCAACTGCCAAATGGAAAAGCCTGATCTCTGGACTCATTCACAGATCTGAGCCAGTTCTCAAAACTAGAACCCATTGATTGAGGAAATATGAATTCCCCTGAGAAATTTCTCTGCAACAGAACCAGTATACACGATGGGGCAAAAGTAGGTTACAGTTCTTCATATTAAGAAAATAATATGATAATTAATAAATAATAATACAAGAATAAACTCTGTCTTTTGCATACTCACAACTATAAACCTACTTTTGCCCCACCCTGTATGCAATATGTACTCAAACCTTTTCCAAAAGAACCTATGACCATTTTTCAGGTTAATTGTACAGTGAGGACATGGAAAGTGTCTGACTCTTTCAAGAAATGTTAGATAACAGGGAAAACTACATGGATGCAGGGAATCTGAACTGTTTCCATAACTTCCTGTTAGAGTGGGGCACACAGGAGCCAGGTGATAGAGTCCTGACCCAAATCTGTTTCACAGTCAATGGCTCCAGTGGATCCATCAATTTATGGTCATCTTGTCAGCTGCTGAGTGCATAATTGAGATGGTTATACTTTGCATGGCAGAACCATCACATGGACTTTCTCCTATATGAAGTAGGAACCATTAGGGTAGGAAGGATCAAATGGAAGCCCCTAAGTCTGCCTCTCCCATTCTACTACATTGCAAAAATAGTATGTCAGAAGCACTATCTCGCTCCAGTGAAACTGCAGAGATTAATGACAATTGAAGGACTTAGAGGCTAAAGGAGTTCGGTTTGCTTCAATCAGATGAACCATGGCAAATGATGGTGGGCTACTGTAAACTTAATCAGATGGTACCTTCTATTATAAAGGCTGTAGCAGGTGTAGTATATTTGGATAAACCAATCAACCCAGCCTCTAGCACTTCCTGTATGATTTTGATCTGGCAAATGTATGCTACTTATACTCAATTTCTATCAGGGAAGAAGATCAAAAGCAGTTTGCACTCACTTGAGAAAATCAATTTCATGTTCACTCAACGCTGTGAATGCTTTTCTATGAACCCTCCCAGGGATGGTTAACTCCTGCTCTTTGTCATAATATAGTTCAAAAGAACTTTATCTGACTCTTCTTCAAAATACTGTATTGATTAGTTGTATTGATGACACATATTAAAGGGGTCTTGGGAGAAGGAAATAAGTGCTTTAACATGCCAGAGGGTGATAAATTACAACTGTCCAGGGGCCTGCAATGTTGATCACATTTTTAGGAGTCTGGATATCTGAGGCATGCCTGTTTATCCCCTTTAAGGTAAAGGAGAGTTTTTTTTTTAATCTTTCATTTCCCATCACGAAGAAACAGAAACAGTACTTGTTCCATTTCTTTGGATTGTACAGATAGCCTGTTCCACACTTGGAAATACTTTCTAACCCATTTATAAGTGAATCAAATACTGCCAGTTTTGAGTAGGATCAAGAGAAGATAGGGCCTGGCAGCATGTCCAGGCTAAGATACAAGATGCTCATCCACTCAGTTCATGATGATGTGATAGACCCCAAGGTGCTAGGTGATAGATAATGATGCTGTGCATTATCTAGCAGGTCCTAAAAATAGAGACAGCACAAACTCTTAGGGTTACAGAGTAAGGTCATGCCTTCTGCAGCCAAACAATTCAGAAAGCACCTACTGTAATGATACTACACTCTAGTAGAAACTGAGGATCTGACTATGGGACATCAAATGGTTATGTGAGCAGAACTGTCCTTCAGGACCTGAGTCTTGTAAGGTCAGGTGTGCACAGCAAAAACCCACTGAACAATAGAAAAGGTATATATGAGATCACATTTAATTGGGTTCAGAAGCTGTAGATACATGAATAGCTGCTCCAGATCTCCAAGTCTATGGTATTCCTCAGCTCACACCTACAGTCAAATGAGGTGTTGCTTATGACTAGCTAATGATGGAAGAAAATGTTCAAGACTGGTTCAGGTTTGGCATGTTGATGGAACTGAAAATGGACTGCTACACGCACTATAATCCCTCCTCATGGAGTAGCCCTAAAGGACAGTAGTGAGGAGAATCCTAGTGGCCAGAGCTTCAAGATGTACATTTAGTCATCACCTTTGAATGGAGAGAGAAATAGATAAGAAAAAGCATAGTCTTGAGCATAGTGAATGGTATGTTTCAGCAGGTCAAGGGCCTGTAAGACAATATTTGAAGTTCAATAGCAAAAATATCTGGGGAGAGGTGTGTAGAGGGACCTGAGGGTGTGGCAAAAAGGTGCGGATCTTGTGTCTCATGTCTAGGTCCACCATCTAGCATCTATCACAGACAAGATACTGAATAACCAGGTGGAAATGTGGCAGGTTGTATTTTCTAAAGATGCCACCAATATATTCCATCCTGCATATTTTCTTTACAATGTAACCTTGTTATTTCTCCTATTGAATAGTGAGATCTGCATTATTTCTCTTTGAATCTGGTTAAACCTTTATCACCTCAACTAAGAGAACATGGTAGAATTTTAAAATTCAATGCCTTTCCACCTTTTTACCTTGGGATGCTCCCATGGAACCCAGGAATCATTCTGTGAGAAAACCCAAAGTAGCCAACATGGAGAAATGACCTGAAAAGGACATCTGAAGGTAGTAGGTATTACAGCTCACAGCCCAGCAGAGGTCTCTGCTGACAACCATCATCAACAGCTAGACCTGTAAATGAAGATGCTTCTAGATTACTCTAGGCACCAGTTGTTGATTCTCCTCCAGTGGTGGTCCCAAATATGGAGCAGAGAGAAACCATCCCACTGTGTTCTCTCCAAATTCCCTACCCACTGAATTCCTGTTAAGAAAAAAAAATCTGCCTGTGGAGCTGCTGTTTCTCCTCTGGCCATGAGAGGGAGCACTCATTCCTGCCAGTTACTGAAACCATGCTCTTCTCCTAACCAAGGCTGCTCAGCCTGCATAGAGTGGTAATGAATTTTTCCTCTCACTTTATAGGGCCTGGCGAGGTCAGGTGGCTGAAGTAAAACTTACCTTTGCTTATCTTATATCTTCAGTAGGGGCCCTGTAAAGATCCCTTTATTTAGAGAAGGGAAAACCTGATCTTTAACTTCATCTTTGGCTCTGGATTATTGGCATGCAGACTGCATGCTTATGCTTGCAGGGAGGAAACTCCTTCTTGTTTGCACTGTGGAGTTATGGGGTGAAGGTGGAGTGTCTGGAAGGCAGACCTGATGGTCCCTAGAAGGTAACATCTATTGGAGTGGAGGAGAGGCAGTGAGTGGCATCCCCCAGAGGCTTCTGCAACGCTTCCCTGGAGGAGGCTGGGATTTGTGGTTTCTGACCCACCACAGTGGTGTTGCTTAGGCTCTTTATCTATTTGGTAAACATTGTGATGCACTTGGAGGTAAGGGAGGCTGTGGGAGGTCATTTCCAGTAATCTCCTCCATATGGGTTATTCCTATTAGTAGGTGTTTTTTTCCTTTTAGTATTTTTTAAATTGTGGTAAAACACAATTTATCATCATAATCATTTTATAACTGTACAGTTCAGTGGCATTAAATGTATTCACCATCACTACCACCCATGTCCAGAATTATTTTTATCTTGCAAAATTGAAACTCTGTACCCATTAAATGATAATTCTCCATTCCTATTGCCTCCCAGCTGCTGGCAACCACTCTTCTATTTGTGAAATCACATAATATTTGTTCTTTGGTGATTGGTTTATTTCTCTTAGTGTAATGCCCTCCACATTCATTCATTCATGTAGCATGAGACAGAATTTTCTTTTTAAGGCTGAATAATGTATCTATACACCACATTTTCTTTATATGATCATCTATTGGTGGATATATGAGTTGCTTCCACCTTTTAAATATAGTGAATAATATTGCTATGAACACTGATGGACAAGTATCTGTTTGTGTTCCCACTTTCAAGTTTTTTTGGTATATACCCAGAGGTGGAAATTCCAAATAATTTGGTGATTCTATTTTTAATTTTTTGAGGAACCAAATTTTAGTTTTCATAGCAGTTGCCCAATTTTACATTCCCATCAGCAGTGCACAAGGGTTCCAATTTGTCCATATCTTTGCTAACACTTATTTTCTGTTTTTTCTTAAATAGTAGCCATCCTATTGGGGAGATGGTCCCTTTAGTTTTCAAGCCATATATATTTATCCTCATATCTCCTAGTGGATAAGGATGCCATCATCACATCCATCAATATGTCTTCTGGTAGCTGGCTGTTCCTATTGTCTCTGGTAAGGACCATAAATAAGAAATTGGTCATTGCTTTATCTTTATCGAGGCAAGCTGATAATTTGAGCTCTCACTGATGGGTGTTTGCTTCTAAGAAAGCTGACCTCCTGCCTTGAAGCAATATGAAATAATAGCTCAGAGTGTGGACCTTGAACCAGATATCTGGGTTAACATCCTGGAATTGTAATTTAGTAAATTTTGAGCAAGTTACTATGCTTCAGTTTCTTCAGCTGTAAAATGGAGCTAATACTAGAGTTATGAGGAGTTACTAAGGCAATACATAAAAATACCTAAAGCAGTTTCTGGTACATGGTTGGCATTCAGCAAATGGTAGCAGGTGTTACCCCTCCATACCACACCCTACTGCATCATCCACTCTTCCAACTACTGAAGAAGGTAGTTGCTGTCATCACTTACTATTTTATAGGTGCAAAAGCTGAAGTTTAGAGAGTTTAACTAATTTAATCCAAGTGACACAGCTGGTAGATAGAGGAGTTTAGATTTGTTCTCTGCATCTGATCCCAGAGCCTTCTCCTAACATGTTTTGTGTTGGCGAATCTGGTTTGGTAGAACAAATAACAGGGACAGCATTGTCTTTGGTGAGGAAAGGCAACTAGTAGTAGTAGTAGGAAATTGGAGACTGGTCTTTCTCCATTGTGTCTCTCATCCCAAGAAAAACAGCTGATGCGAACACAGCTGGGGCCACTCATCAGATGAAAACTGATTTGGTTGTACTCATTACAAAATTAATATTTAGGTCTTGGTGGATTTAACAAGACACTTGCAATGTATGTCTCCATAGGATTCACAAGTTTTAATTTAGAGGTGCTTTTGATTTCTAATAAAATCTTTTTTTATTTGCAGAAAGATAGAAAAGAAAAAAAACCTCTGGAAGGATTCTGAATGTCTCAAAGGAAAATTTGATTAGATGATCCTGTGTTTTAGTAACACACAGTAAAAACTTTTGAGTTACTTGTTAAAAAGGGATGATGTGCCTTACTTTTTATTTAAATTTCATTACACTATCCAGGAATTAACAAAAACATTTCTAAGCATAAAAATTATTAACTGCTATTTGACATCAGAGAATAACTTGTTTGAAAATAAAATTTATTCTGACACAAAAACTGGTTTTGAAAATAAAAGAAAGCATCAGAAATTCTGTGTAACTCTTTGTTGAAAGATAACCCCAAGGCTTATTTCAGAGATATTTTTCTTCACGGTATATAATGAACATAAACATTTGCATTTATAGAGTCATGAGGAACATTAAAGAGAAAAATTGTTCTGAAATATAGTAAAACATGATTGATGTATACTCTGTGCTGGCCCTGTATATTTGGAATTAGTTGTAATTCAATATAGATTGGGGTGACATTTACCCTTGCTGTATCTATGATGAAAGGATCTGTTAAATAAATTCATGCAGTGAGTAGGAGGAGATTTTAAAGAAATCGAATCATTTTTGCCTGCAAATAGAGTTACTAATTTCCAGTCGGTCTTTTTTCTTCCTCTTAATACAGGGATCTGCAGGTCTCTCTTGAGGCCTTGCCCCATGTCATCTTCCTATCAAATGCTCATCTGGAGCACATGCATCTTCCACTATCAGGTCAAATCCCACCAGAATCTAAATAAACCGAGTGTCTTTTCCTTTCCCTGCATGGAGCAGGCTCTGCTGGCAGACTACACCTCTCTGGCAGTGGTACCATGCCTGTCTTCCAAGTATATCAATGTGAAAAAACTACCTTTGGGAAAAGCTTCCTTCTCCCTCACAAGGCCATCCTGGGATTGTCCCCAAATTCAGTTCAGTATTGCAACTATCTTTTCAGTCTTCCATTCTTCATTCCGTTTTCTAGTCATTGAAATATACTCTGACACCTCCTGTGGCATCTGGTTCTTACTCTTGATGTTTGGTTAGGACCCTTCACCATCAACCCCTCATCCTGGAGTGTAGCTGTTCAGATTTCTCCTGTTTAGCTACTTGTATCTTACCTTCTCCAAAAAATAATCTAAAATACTTATTTTCTTACCGTTTTCCTACTTAATCACCTACAATGTCTTCTTATTGTATATTACATAAAATATAAATGTTTCTTTCATACATGTAAACTCCTGCATTGCTTAACCCTCCTTTGATTATTTAATCAGTAAATCAAGCTTCCTTTACTAGTTCTTGAATAGATCAGAAGATAGATCGAGTTGAGACATTTTCCTTATCTCAGCCTCCCTGACGCAGCACCACTTCAGGACACACACACACACACAGACACACACGCGCATGCACACGCACACACACACGCACATGCACGCACACATGCATGCACACACACCCTCCTTTGTCTTTAAAGGGGGAGAAGCTGTTTCTCTTGGAATGCCCTATGTTCCATCCATCTAAATTCTATCAAGTTAAAAATAATTTCTTTAAAAATTATCTACAGAAATCTGATAGACACTCTCTCAGTCACATGGTCCAAGTCAACATAAAGATGGATAATATACATGATGGTGATATACATCCTCGATATAAAGTGATTAAAAAATGGCAACCACTGTGATCTTCCCCCACAAAAAAGTATAAACCCAGTCTAATCATCAGATAACCAACATACAAATTTCAATTAATATACATTTTTGAAATACGTTACCGGTGATCCTCAAAACTGTCAAGTTCTCCAAAACAGAAACTTTTATAGCCAAGAGGAGCCTAAAGAGAAATGACGACTAAATGTATGCATTCTGAATGGCAGATGTTAATAATAGGGGAACCTGGTGCAGGTTTGTGGAAACTCTCTGTAATATTTTTGTAATTTTCTTGTAAATAGAAACTATTCAAACATAGTTTATTAAAAATAAAATTATTAGTAACTTACAAATAGAATTGTTTTAAAAATTAAAATCATCTCCAAATAACTGAGACTATGTTTTATCCCACAGTGAATTTCTAAATAATCTTGGGATATATAATTTTTTATATGATCCTAGAATCCCACAGCTGGATTCAGTCACACCTCACATTGAGTTTGGCACTGCCTCCCACAGCAGCCTTCAGAGATTCCTTCTTCCCTCAAACCTGGTATTGGACCAGTGCTCTGTGATGGGCTCTGGATGCAAAGATGAAACAACAAGGTGCCTGTTCTCTAGAAGCTTTCACTCTAATAGGGGGCAAGACAGTTTATTTCTAAGCAGGAAAGAAGACTGTACAAGTCAGGGTAATGCCATAGCAGAGAAAGTGACTAAGTCTGAGCAATAGGGAAGAGGAGTGATTGCCCTGTGTCCTGAGGGGTGAGCAGGAATTATGCTGCAAACAAGCCAGAGGAAGCATTCCCAGAAAGGAGGCCCTACAGAATGATCTTTCTCTTTCTGGATTTCTGTAGCACATATGCATCAGTTGGCATCAAACCACCCTGCATTTGTTTGCACACCACCTGAAAATCATTTCTTGTTTAACAAACATCTTGATATCCTCTGAACAGAAGATATAACTTTTAAAGGAGAAAGACCTTGTTTTCTGTTGCATTTTTATCCCTCATATGGCCTTAGTAATGTTAAGCACAAAGGAGAGGGTACTTTCTGTTTACATAATGAGTTACTATAGACCCATTGTAACGATGGGTCTTGCTCAGCATTCTAAATTCCAACCTTTTATTTCTTCCAGTCTCTGTCTCCTGTATCTATCCTTCCATTTACTTCTGCAACCAACACTGTGTACACACAAGATGACTGTTCCATATTATAAAAGAGTCGTTGACTCTTGAATGAAATAGAACTAATTGGGCTTTATGGAAATGGAAACTCTGGTCTTGAGCTTCTAAATGGATGGTTTAAACAAGTGAGTTAACCAACCACAGATTGGAACTATCTATTTGCTTGTTGAATGATTTGAAGAATCACTTTATAATATTTTAGACATGGTAAGTTCTGAGCTTGACAAGTCACAAAATAATTCTTTCCTTATCAGTGATACTTAAGATGCTTAGGATCTTGAAACAGGTCTGCTTCTGCTCCTTAACTCCAGTCACCACCAGCTCCCCTCAAAATATTTGGCTGTAGTGCAGCAATGTGAAATAGAAGAGTGTTTGAAGATTGTGGGGGAAGAGAGGTTGTGACAGTACTTCTTTTATGGTAGACTAAAGGCCCGATGCACAAAATTTGTGCAAGGGGCTTGGCCTTCAAAGCCCCGGCTTCGTCCGGAAGATTATCCGGAAAAACATCTGGAAGGTCATTTAGCTGCCTGGTCTAATTAACATATTATGCTTTTATTATAGATGTGACAGATGCCGCAGCTAATTTCTCCCAATATCTGTTCTCCCTCCTTCTATATTAGTAGAACCCCTGATTTCTAGCTGGGCATGTGGTTACTCTCAATTAATATTCAGTTTCCCACGCTGCTTCACAACTTGTGACAATGTGACTAAATTAAAGCAACGGGATATAGTAGGGAGTGATCTAAGCAACTGCTGGGTTGAGTCCATTACGGGAACATGCTCTCACTTCCTAATTTTTTCACCTTCCCACTGGCTGGAATGTGGCTGTGATGGTTAGTTAGTCTGGCCCTTGGAGATGAAGGCAATACCTTTTGAGTGGAAGAACAACAAGATACAGTAGTACCCCCTTATCTGCGGGGATGTGATTCAAGACCCCTGGTGGATGTCTGAAACTATAGATAGTACTGAACCCTTTAGATACCATGTTTTTTCTACTCATACAAACCTATGATAGTTTAATTTTACAGACACAGTAAGAGGTTAACAACAACTACTACTCATAAAATAGAGCAATTATAGCAATATATTGTAATAAAAATGTTGTGAATGTAGGCTCTTTCTCTCTGATAATATGATAACCAAATGGCTACTAAGTAATATGGTACATAGTGTACCATGGATACTCTGGACAAAGGGATGATTCACGTCCCAGGTGGGACGGAACAGAATGGTGTGAGATTTCATCATGCTACTCAGAATGGCATGCAATTTAAAACTCATGAATTGTTTATTTCTGGAATTTTCCATTTAATATTTTCAGAGCACAGTTGACCATAGGTAACTAAAAACAAGGAAAGTGAAATTATGGATAAGGGGGACTACTATAGAAGAAAACTGGGGTCCTGACTGGAGTTACTACCTGAATCCTAGGTTGCTTATGCTCAGAGCTGTTATGTGAATGAGAAATAATTGTCCTATTTAAGCAATGATTGGTTTAAGTCTCTGTTTCATCAGCTAATACATTGGGGATAAAAACATTATGAAGCTCAAACAGTGTCAGTTGAGTGATATGAACAAGATGAGAAACATACTTTTAAAGATATTTAATAAGACTTTTTAAACAATCAGTACAAATATTTAAATACAAAAATGATTTGCTGTTGACAAGTCTCAAGTCTATCATGGAAACTCAAAAAAGTTACCAGTCTGTTCGCTGCTTATGGTACTCTGTAAAATATTTGAGAACAGTTACCCACTACAAACAATTATTCCCCTTGATGTCATACTGCTTAAAACTCTGTATTTAAATAACAATAATGCCAGTTGGGTCCTTTATTACATGGAAAAGTTCTAGTTAATTTTGAATTAAATAGGGATTGTAGTACTATCCCTAGACTTTAGAATGCTTGGTTGTTTCTTCTGGTTTTACACTAATGTGTTAACATGGTGTGCAACACTCAAAAAAGAAACACAGACACATAGATAATTATTTAAAACTCTTTTTTAAATTAAATGGAGAAATTCATTTGCTCTGAGATTAGCACCATTGTAGAATATACAGTATCTGGCTTTTGCTCCTGCACCATCTAAAAGTTAGAAGCATATGCCTGATAATACACACACACACACACACACACACACACACACACACACAGGCAATTGAGTAACAACCAATAAATAAGTTGGAAGGTATTTTGAAAAGTGAAACTTGCTTTTAACTAAATAGGTTCTTTCTTTCTTGGTGGAAACAGAAAGCCCATACATGTACAGATAAATACAGTTTTACAAATCAGCTGATCTGACTTGCTTCCAAGCCATTCCAATGCAGCTGTTCAGCAGAAGGAGTCCAATGGATCCACATTGCCCCCATAGTC
Source organism: Lasiurus borealis (assembly GCA_004026805.1). NCBI lineage: Eukaryota > Metazoa > Chordata > Mammalia > Chiroptera > Vespertilionidae > Lasiurus > Lasiurus borealis. The sequence continues at coordinate 3,439 of PVJN01032756.1, read as the reverse complement.
ATCAGCCCAAAACCAGCATCCTCAAGACCAACCCAAAAGATATTTGGCCACATAAATGTTGTCTACTTTGAAAATAAAGATTGAGTGGGATATCTTTTCGATGTGAAAATTTTGTCATACAAATAACAGTGATAAGAAACCCTGTGATAATGAACTCATTTCTTTTTTTTAAGAAATTGAGAAAAAATGGTGCTCATGTACCCTATATGGGAAAAGATAGATATTAGGTTGAGGAGAATTGTCTTGATGGTTAAAACAATTCAGATTTGACATAGACTTATTTCCATGTGTGTTTATACCGTATTTATTTGTGTAATTTCCCATCTGCAACTATCCCCATAATTCCTCACTCTTAATTTTGAGGAAAAAATACAAGATAGCACCACTATAACTCCACATTATTTTCCCCAGTGGCTTAGTGACAGCAGTAGACTCATTCCTGAGTGGAAATGCTTTGTCTGTGTTTTGAGGACAGATCTGAATGCTGGAAGGAGCTAGTACGTACCTAAGTGAAAACCTGGAATAATATTTATTTCTCCCTTTAAACTTTTATTAACTCTTGCCTTGTGCTGAGTATGGGATGACATGAAAAGCATGAGCTATCATTGCCCTTTGGCATTAAAGCTTTTCCACAAATTGCTTCTAGAGAAACAGTTCTTTTCCTATAATTTTAGTACCTACATCAGGAAATAGTACATTTACTTTTAGCATTTCGGCAATTTTTTTTTTTCAGAAATGTAATTCGGAAAATCTACATTCCTCCCCCCCCCCTCCCACCCCTTAAAAAAATAAATAAAGGATGGCTTGGATTTTGGAAATTGATTTTAGAATCTCAGATGGCACACCAATTTGTATGTGTACTACACAGGGAAATTCCTTTAAAATCCAGTAGCTCCTAAGAAATATTGATATCCCCTTCATTGTGTGTGTAGAAAAGAAGGGGATTTAAGAAATATATATTTTACTGACTTTTTTTTTACAGAGAGGAAGGGAGCAGGATAGAGAGAAACATCGATGAGATCGAATCTGGGACCCTGACGCTCTATCCACTGAGCCAAACCGGCTAGGGCAGGAGGGGATTTTTAAAATATGTAAACACAATTAATAACTATTGATAATAAGTGTTCCACAAAACTGGGAAGTTATGGGGCAGAGGGTTTTTTCTTTCTTTATTATGACTTTCAGGTGTTTGTATTAGTTGGGCCACAGTGGAAATTACACACAGGAAAGAAAAAAGAAAAAAAACAACAACCCAATATGAACCCAAAGAATAAATGAGTTAAGTACTGCTCATGTCTCCCAGTTGGTCCTTAGCTGTTTGTGGGGCACTGTCTTAAGCCCCACTGCAGTGTCTCATCCAGTGGTAGGCACAGAGGGCACTGAGTAAACACAGTGGCTGACTGGTTCTTCTAGGGACACAAGACACACAAGACTCCTGTGGCGAAAGGGCATAGCCTCTGACAGGAGACAAATAGCCCTTGCCACTAAAGCCCTACCATGGCCCCAGCCCCTCCCACCAGGACAGGTAAGGATGCAGAACTCCGCCCCCACATGCCATGGCAAAATCTCTGCACAAATACAGAGGAAATCATGCAAGTAAATACGGTATGTAATTGTTATCATTGACCTTTCTTTAAGCCATACTTATAAATATTTAAACGTAAACAACATGAGTGACTTTCATTAGCTATGGTCTTTCATACTGAAATATTTTGATTGATCCGAATAAGCAGGTTATCATGGAAGCACATAACATACAGCTAATATGATTCCAGTGGGTACAACACAAGTGTCAGTACTTGATACATAGATCCGTGTCCCATCATTTTCCATTACAAGATGCTGTGCAGAGCATTAAACATGCATCTTAGCTTTTATTTGTACATGATGGTTCAACATTTCACTTAAATATAACTTTCCAACTATGTAAATGTTTTGAAGCAATTACGGTTTTCATTTGGATTTTTTTTTTTGGTGCATCATTTTCTTTTCTTTTCTTCTATTAAATCTCTCTCTACTTCTTTTCTTTTTTACATGGGATACAATAAATATCCTGAAAAGGAGGAGTGGACGTACTGCCCGGCATACAGTCCCGCGGCCTGTTCTGAGGGCATCTGGAGGAACACCCGGTCTCCGGGCCTGAGCAGCAGCACTGCGCTCCCCGACGCCTGGTCCAGGAAGCCCTTCTTGTACTCGTCGTATGTGTACATCATGGGCTCGTTGTTCTTGAACAAAGCAACCCACACGTTTCCCCCCTTACAGTGAACGTGGTACGCAAAGTAGTAGACGCCGGGGACTTCGCAGGTGAAGATGCCTGTCTGCGGGTTGTAGTTCTGTCTGCCGTTATAGAGCAGTTTGTCAAACTTTACTGGGGCCCCCACAGGTGGGAAAGGTGCAGTCAGCTCAGCAGTAAATGCAGGCATCTCGTACGCTGGCCCTCCGTTCTTGCCTTTCTTAGCCCCATAGGCATGGGGGGGTTTCACTCCATCAATTCCCGGCCCCATATCTGGCAGATACTCTCCATGGGGTGGTGGTGTAGGGGGCATGGCAGCTGGGGGGCCTGGGGGCCCTGGAGGGCCTGGGGGTCCCGGAAGGCCAGGCTGGCCTTGAGGGCCCAGGGCACCGGGCTTTCCGGGGGGGCCATGAAGTCCTGCTACTCCGGGCTTCCCTACTCCAGGGAACCCAGGGGGTCCGGGGAGGCCAGGTTCCCCTTTGGGGCCTGGTATTCCAGGTGGTCCAATGGGGCCGCTAGGGCCTGCAATACCCGGGATGCCTGGGGGGCCCTGTAAACCCTGGTCCCCTGGGATTCCTGGTTCTCCTTTTGGTCCAAGCAGACCTGGAGCACCAGGGAGCCCTGGCAAACCTTTATGCCCAGCTTCCCCCTTGGGCCCGATGGGACCTGGCAAACCCCTGATGCCAGGGGGCCCCACTTCACCAAGAAAACCTGGCTTTCCTGGGAAGCCTTGAAGCCCTGGCTCCCCCTTGGGGCCTGGTGGCCCCTGTGGCCCTACAACCCCACCTTCTCCTTTGGGCCCGGGAAAACCAATAGCACCTGGAGGACCCATAGGACCTGGGATTCCAGGCAGGCCTGGCTCTCCTGGAGGACCGCCCATTCCAGGGGCACCTATCGGTCCTTTCTCCCCTCTTGGTCCAAGAGCCCCAGGGATACCCCCTATACCCTTATCACCTTTGGGTCCTGGGAAACCTGGTTTCCCGATCCCTGGGAGGCCTGGGGGTCCCGGCAGCCCTGGCAGTCCTTGCTCCCCTTTGCCACCTGGAAATCCTGGCTGGCCAGGGATCCCATCCTGGCCTGGTTTTCCAACTCCAGGCATCCCAGGAGGTCCTTGAACCCCTGGTATCCCAATAGGGCCTTGTGGCCCAGGTTCACCTGGAGGACCTGGCTTTCCCAGGGGGCCCTGGGGCCCAGGGAAGCCTGTCA
>PVJN01032755.1:0-23923 GCA_004026805.1 Lasiurus borealis | reverse complement strand
ATGATGGGGGCGGCGTGCCAGATGGGCTGGAATTCCTGGGGATAATGAGGAGAAAATGATTGCAGTCCTCGTCCCGACTTGCTTTGATTTGTCAGTTAAAATAAAGGCCCCGTCTCCACCCTCTCATGAAAGGACATCAGCAGGAAGTGTCACCGTTCCCGGGAGGAGGAGCCAGGCCCCGGGACCCGCCAGTCTCCCGAGGACGGCCCCGCTGATTGGAGGGGGCGGGGGGCTCCTTGACCGGGGGGATTTGGGGGCCCCGATCGGCAGCTGCAGTTCAGATGATCACGGGGGCAGCCAGCGTTCATTGAGGATTTACTATGTGCCGGGCGCCGGCGAGCGGGGCTTCCCAAACTTTGATGTGTGCTCGCCGCCCCGGGGCTGGAAGAGGCAGGTTCTGGCCCCAGAGATCGAAGAGGGGTCCCCCCGAGTCCTCCTGCCCCATCGGACCCCAGGGGGTGCCAGGGCCACTGGTCAGCAGACCACACGCACTGGGAGTGGCGAAGGATCTGGGCCCAATGTCATTTCGCTCTCCCGTGGGTCCTCTGAGGCGGGCGCTCTGATCACCCTCAGGTGACAGGGACAGACACGAGCTGGCCCTGAAAGCGGTCAGGGGTCCTGCAGGCTGTTTCCGGCTGTTAAAGGACGGGCCTGAGACCCGAAACGAGGCGCTCCGTCCTTCCCCGCTCCGCCCCCCTCAGCTGCAGCGTGGAGAGATGCAGAGCTCCAGGCCTGGCAGAGCGGGGACCTGGGAGCCTCCAGCGACCCTGAGGGACCATTCAACCCTGCTGGCAGGAGCGGGGAGGCACTGAGGTTCCCAAAGCCCCCGTGGTTCCAGGGCTGGTGCGCCCACAAAGGTTTGTCATCCCGACCAGCGCCCCCAGACGCTTAGACGTGCCCTGCGCTCTTCCCAGTTCCCATTTGCCTCTGGTCACCAGGCGTCCAGATCAGTCTCTGGACCATCAGTTGTCCAAAGGGGCCAGGAAAGGGAGGATGGAAAGGAGGCCTCTCGGGGGGGTAGAGGGGATGGGGGGGTGGCAGGGGGTGCCCCGTGACTTCGGAGCCTCGGGGCGTCACTCAGCGCTCATCAACACCTCGGGCCCATTTCCAGCCCCCAGACTTGATGAGGCCGAGGCCGGTGCGCCGGGCGCTTCCTCCCCCACCTTAATGGTTCAGATTGCGCAGAATCTGCGCGAAATGTAACCCAGATGTTTCTGATTCGTTTAAATCACCAGGAAAGGCTCCGAGGTTGCCATTTGATGTGCGGAGGGGTTTGCAAGCGTTTCCCTCTCTGAAGAGGAGTGGTCACCTTTGGGCAGCGGGAGAGCAGCCCTGCACCCCGGGTTTCATCGGCGGTGATGTGGGAACCCCTGTCTGCGTGAAATCGGAGTCAGATCTCCGTTTTACTGTGACCTCGTTCTCCAATCCGGGAGCATCTCGGCGCGTGATTGACAGGCCGTTCATATCCGAGATTCATGTTGGAAAAAGTACCCCCCTACACCCCCTCCCCCCCGATTTGGCCTTCTGCAGCCTCCCTACCCGACGGGAGCTGGCGCTTGGCCGCTCCCCCTTCAGCCACAGGAGACGCCATCCGGGCCAGCCTGGACCGTGTGGCTCAGTGGTTGAGCGTCGGCCTCTGAACCAGGAGGTCACAGTTCGGTTTTGAGTTTGCTCCCAGGGCACTCGCTCGGCTGAAGTCAGCCAGGCCGGCCCCGGGTCCGGCGCTGGGAAATGAGCTCAGAGAGGGGAGGTGTGGGGTGTGCACTCTCAGGCAACGGTCCTCCCTGGGTGGCCTCAGGCAGCCTCCTCGGCCCCGGGGGGGGGGGGGGCTGGTTGGAAATGGGGCGCTGTGAGCTCCATCTTAAACCTGCGGGATCAGAAACCCCGAAGTGGGGGCCGGCGGTTGGTGTGTGCGTGAGCGGTCCAGGGGGTCCGGGGCGCCCCGACCTGGGAGCGTCGTGTCTAGGCCCTCAGCGAAGCTTGCCACCTCCCTCCGAGGAGGGCCTGGTAGGGACCTATGAGCTGACACTGGCGCTGACTGGACACACAGAGCCGGGGCTCTGAGAGGCCTTTTTACCCTGCTTTTCCTGTTTTCTGCTTGTTTGTTTGTTTGCACAGTGTCTGCACTGGATGGTGGTGTAGGGCAGGGGTCGGCAAACTCATTGGTCAGCAGAGCCAAATATCGACAACGATTGAAATTTCTTTTGGGAGACGAAAACCGACTTCTGTGCATGGGCCACGAAGTTGCAATTGCACTGTATGTGGGCACCTGCACTTGGTATTTTGTGGAAGAGCCACACCCGAGGGGCCAAAGAGCCGCATGTGGCTTGTGAGCTGCAGTTTGCTGAACACTGGTTTAGGGGGCCGTGTTGATGCAGCCAAAACACTTTTTTTTTGTTTGGTTTTGTTAACAGCAGCACCTTGAAGTGAAAATCCTAGGTGCCACGGTCAGGTTCTTTATTTTATCTTTTTAAATATATTTTATTAATTTTTTACAGAGAGGAAGGGAGAGAGATAGAGAGCTAGAAACATTGATGAGAGAGAAACATCGATCAGCCGCCTCCTGCACGCCCCCCACTGGAGATGTGCCTCAACCAAGATATGTGCCCTTGACCGGAATCAAATCTGGGAGCTTCTAGTCCGCAGGCCGACGCTCTATCCACTGAGCCACACCGGTTTCGGCACGATCAGGTTCTTCATCTGGAAAACGCAGTCCCTCCAGGCCTCAGGGGCAGCCCTGCAGTGGGCAGGTCGATACGGGGGACCCTCTCCCCTCCCTGAGCTCACTCATGCAGCCGGGCATTGTCAGGCGTTAACGGAGCTTCTGCTGCAGTCGGGTGCTGTCCTGGGGGCGGGGGGGTGGGCCACCGGGATGCCCGCCAGAGACCAAGCTCTAACCACTGCGCTTCACTAAGATGCTACGGGACTAGAGGTTGGCCAGAGGAAGTAACAAATGGTTGTATTTGGAGCGTTTCCCAGCGAAGCGCCGGAAGGACCATCAGGGGGTGGAGGGGTCTGGGTGCCGGACTTCCCGGAGCCGGTGCTGCCTGGATCTTGGGTGAAGATGGCCTGGTTGGTTGGCGGGGCCCAGGGAGGGGCCTGGAGCCGGGAGTGAGGACTTGGAGTGCCCGCCTGTGGCTCGGGCAGCCTGCGAGGAGAGATGGAGCCAGAGGCGGTGGGGCCGGTTTGCAAAGAGTCTGCCAAGGCCTGCCAATCCCCCCACCCCGACCCCCCATTCCTTGATATCCTGTTGAAACCCGTCGTCCAGAGAGCGTTCTGTGGTCCCTGGGCCCCCGGTCGGTCTTTTCCCTTCAGCTGCTGGTTGGTGGACGGGCCGGGAGGGGTGCTAGAACATTCCTGTTTCCCAGCTGGAGGGACAGGTCCCTCACACAGACGCTGATGAAGGTGCAGGCCCGTGGGAGCCAATGAGCCCGTGGACGGTCCCTGGAGGGCAGTGCGCCTGCCGCAGCCTTAGCAACCAGGAGGCCAGCGCTCACAGGGGAAATAAACGTAAATCCCAGGCTGCAGGGACCGTATAACCGTGCGCCGTGAGGACTTCCTATGTTGAAAGTATAGGTTTATACAGGGTGTCCCCCCAAAAGTATGCCCTCTTTAACAGCTGGTAGCTCCATCTTGTGCCTGCCCTGGTTTTCCCAGGACGGCCTGCCCACTGGGGAGAGCGGCCATGTCTCACTCCTGAGGTGTACGTTGGAGGCTCTTGCTTTTTGGTGCCACAAGTAAGCAAGTGAAGGAATTCTGTGCCACGAAGTCCGGGGGTCGGGGGTCCAGGCCAGAGCAGCACTCATGACGCACCGCTCGCCAGGCAGTCCCTGCTGGAGACCTCAGGAGCTGCGGGGCTCCAGGGCCAGGAGCCCCATTTGTGCTGGAAAGAAACATCTTTCACGAGGTGCCAGCAAAGCCTCTCTCCCTCTCTCTTTTTAAAAAAAATATATTTATTTTATGGATTTTTTTATAGAGAGGAAGGGAGCGGAATAGAGAGTTAGAAACATTGATGAGAGAGACATCGATCAGCCGCCTCCTGCACGCCCCCTACTGGGGATGTGCCCGAAACCGAGGTACACACCCTAGACCAGAATAGAATCTGGGACCCTTCAGTCCGCAGGCCGATGCTCTATCCACTGAGCCAAACCGGTTTTGGCATTTTGGCAAAGCCTCTTAAATGACCATGACGATGCCTCTACGGACCTATACTAGTATTCTTGCTCCTGAAGGCCCGGCAGACAATTTCAGTCTCCCAGGGCTGGAGGAGTGCGGGCACCGCGATACTTCCTGCCGTTTGCCAGGATGCCAAGTTGCGTTGCTGGCTGCACTCTTCTCAGCCGGCTCTGTGGGTGCCTGACACCCCCACAGGGACACCCCGGGCTGGATAGAGGAAGCAGTATTGAAGAGTCATAAAGCATCCCACGCTGAGGGACTGCTCAGGAAGTTGAAGAACTGCAAGAAAGAAATAGGGCCACAGTCATCATTATTATCATTTTAAATATAGTTTATTGCTCTCAGAGAGGAAGGGAGAGGGAGTGAGAAACATCCATGATGAGAGAGAATCACTGACCGGCTGCCTCGTGCATGCCCCACACTGAGGATGGTGCCCCCGACCTGGGCATATGTCCTGACCTCCCGGTTCATAGGTCGATGCTCAACCACTAGACCCCGCTGGCCGGGCACCCTGATCATTATCTCTCCCAAAGCGGCTCTCCCCTGTCCTAATCACGTGGCCTCAGAATGCTAGACGCCACCGAACGAGAGGGATTTCCCTAGTGGTGGCGAGTGTTTGCAAAAGCACCCGGAGACAAAAACCCCAAAGAATGTGCTTCCCGACCACCTGCCAGACAGACAGACAGACAGACATTTGCCAAATAAGCCCGTCCGTCGCCTTTCCCACCGCACTCTGGGGTGGGGAGGGGAGGTAAGCAACCGGCCGAGGAGTTTTGAGATGATGAAACTTGGGGGGCACAAATATTTTGGGGGACACCGAATCGGTTCATTGGTTGATGAGACGACAGAACCCTTATTGGCCCGAAAGAACCATAAGACGAACCAGATGAAGAGCCCCCCACCCCCCCGGAAGCCGCCCCGTTAATTGTGCGGCTGCACCCCCCGCCGCTCCCGGCCTCTGTCCGCGCCGCCGCCGCTGTGTCCACATCATTACAGAGGTCTTCTCCCCGGCGTGTTTGCACATCATTTCCGTTTTTTGGGAATAGTTAAACTCCATTTTACTTTTTAATAACGTTTTAGAAATCATCGGCATTCAGGTAAACAGAATGTGATTGCTTGGCTGGATTGGAAACGGTTAGCTCAGCCCGAGTTTATTTGATTTGTTTCTTCGGGGATTACAAAGAATGGGATTTTATCTGCCCGCCGGCTAAAGACACAAACTCTGCATTTTTTCTTTCTTTCTTTTTTTTGCCTCCGCTCCTCCTCGGGGCAAGTGCGTGCGGATTCTCATTTGCCAGCTGGGTTTTCCTTCCGTCCTTCTGTCCTTCCGTCCGTCTGCCCGTTCGTCCGACCTGCCGGCGGGGAGGCCAGCGCGCTCGTCTCCTTTTGCGGAGCAGGGTTTGTGAGTGAGAGACAACCCGGGTGGTTGCGTGGCACCGAACACAACAGGTCCCGGGAGATGATCTGGTGAGGCCGCCCCTGTTTTTCTCGGTCACGGTCACTGTGGGCATCAGCCCGTCTGCTCCCTGAAGGGGATTCAAGAGGCCACTGATTTCTCACCAGGGTTCAGTGGAGACACCCCTGTGGCTTTCCCGGAGCTCTGATCGCAGCCCCGGAGCCCGCCTGGTGTTTGAGACCGCCTCGGTTTCCCCGCCCGGCCTGGTGTCTGTCTGTGCGGCAGGAAGAGATGGGGAGAGGCCGGCCTGCGAGCTGCAGACACCCTGGCTCCACACAGCCCTCTGGTGCCTGGCGTTTCGGGAGCGCCCCATTCTCATTCTCCCCCAAACGTCATAGATCCCCATGCTGAGTTGTTGCGTTTGAAGACCCCTCCACAGCCCGCTGTGGGCAGGAACGCGGGGAGGGGGGAAGAGGAGGAGGGTTTCGGGAGATCGCCCGGATCCAGGTGGCTGCCCGGTCTCCTTACCTGCGCGTCCTTGGACAAGAGCCTGCACCTTGCCCATCTCACCTCGGTCCCGGGGGCAGCGGGGCATTCGACCCCAGGAGCCCCTGATGCGGCAGCCGGGCATGGAGCGAGGGGGAGGGCGCAGGGGGGGGGGGTGGAGAGGGAAGGATAGGGAGAAGGGAAGGGAACCCGGGCTTCCCCAGGTTTCCGAGTGCCCAGTGAAGACGTGGCCACGGGCCTGGCTGGCCTCTCGGCGGGTGGAGAAGGCCGTACCCCCAGATGAAGGGTGAATCGGTGAAACCCGCTGGCACCTTTCTGTCCCGAAGGCTTCTAACAGGGGGTCTCGTTTTTCAGAGACCCCGGATAGGATTACAGGAAGTCTCGTTACCTCCTGGTGGGTTTCTTTTGATTGGGACGGAACGGGCCGGTTTTCACAGGGAGCCTTCGCTAGGAACCACTGCGGACCCTCAGCAAATAGCCGCACGCAAACAGCCAGCGGGTCAAGTCTCATTACCGCGAAGCCCGTGTGTAAAAAGCCGAGCACCGCCACCTGAAGTGTCCCCCGTGGCACCGAACTGTCCCCTGGCCTCCCGGCCGGCTAATTGATTTAAGAAAGGAGCTGATGCAAGAAAAATAGTGGCGGGGGCCACGCTTTGAAACTTTATACGGTGCCATTTGGTTTCAATAGGAACCCAGTCCCGGGAATGCGCAGAGTAAACTCATAATCAGAATTAGGAGATCTAATCAGGCAGAGGCGATTGTTTTATTTTATTTTATTTTATTTTTTAGGAGAAGAGGAGGGAACACGAGGCTACGAAAGTTATCTCTGCGTCGAGGCTGGCCGGGGGCGAAGGGACATGACTCCAAGAGATGGGCTGGGGCCCTGGCCCGAGAAAGGAGAACAGAGTTGGAGGAAGAACGAGATTTACTGAAAACTCCACACACCCCGTGATTTTTCGGGGCCTCTGAAGCTTCAGGTAGACCCCAGGCCCCTGGACTCTCGCAGATAGAATGACTTCTTCCAGGGTCACTTGTGAGGCGTCGAAACTGCTGTGCAGATATGGGCAGATAGAAGCTGATAGTCTTTCTCTTGCCCTTTAGCCCAGTGGTTGTAGCTATGCCTTGCGGTGAGTCCAACATGGCCTGAAAGCAGCCTTCTTCTTCCAGTCCATTTTCTTCGCTGGGAGTGCTCTGGCAAGACCAGCAAGCCACAGGACCCAGGTGCAGGCAGGACTGGTCAGCGCTGAGGCCCAGGGCGGGTTTGGGGGGTGAGAGTCAGGGTGCGGATGGACCGACAGGAGAGCATCCCGGATCCGTGGCCGCAAGAGTCTTCCCGGAGGAGCCTCCGTGTTAACGTGGCCACCTAGGCCTCGGCGCCCGGGGTCAAGAGCATGTGGACACAGGCCAGAACGGGCTGGAGCCTGGCAGGGGGGCTGCTGAGGTCAAGGCCAGCAGGGGCCTGCCCTGAAGACGACCGTGTGACAGACATGGAGACATGGCACCCGGGCCCCGTGGAGGAGGACTGGCTGCCCAGCTGAGGGCGGGGGCCAGCGGGCAGCCCAGCGGTGAGCTCCCCCAGGCTCCCGGCCATAGGCACCACCTCGCCCAAGGTCACGGCTTTGCTCGGGGAAGCCACATCTCGCGACCGTATCGTCAGATGGGAGTAACAGCCGAGCCCTTTCACCTCAACTCAGGACAACCCTCCCAGGCACCATCGCTCCCAGCGGGGGGAGTTTGTCAGGCCTGCGACTGACTCTCTGCCCGATGCCAGTTCCTCCCGCTTCCTCTCACTGGTCTTGAACCCAACACATATCTCACACATCGGCCTGGAAACCCAGCCGACGCGGAGGGGAAGGACCAGGAAGGTGCCAAGGAGAGCGAGCAGGCGCTGCGGAAGCAGGTGCTCCCGCTTTTGTGCCTCAGGATTAAGGAGCCCACAGGCACCTGCTCCGCAGAGGCTGGAGAGTCGGGAAGACAGGACCGGGCGTGGCAGCCAGACGGTGAGTAGCCAGATGCCACGCACCGGCAGCTGCTCTCAATGTGTGCGCTGGGCGGGATGCCCCGTCCAGGGGTGGGCAGCCGGGAGCCAGCGGGAGACGGAGCAGGTGAGGACTGTCACCCGGTGAGACAGAGGGACCAGCGGGAGAGCTGGAGGTTCTGGGGTAAGTCCTGGTGCTGCTCGGAGACTCTCCTTGCTTCTTCAGCCCCCACATCTCCTGGCGGGTACCGCATCTCTGTGTCCGCATGTAGTAGGTGCTTAGTTAACGACTGACATATGAATATGTGAGCCAACCAGTGTGGAAGGGCGCCCGCAGCCTGGCCAGGGAGCAGGGGAGGTGGCACAGCCCCGCTCTCAGAGGCTGGGGGGGCACTGTGGCTGTTGTTGAGGAGTGAATTGATTTGACTGCGCACAGTAGTGTCTACAGCTCCGCCTGCCTTTCAGCGTTCAGCGTCTGGTACGGAAGCAATGGCAGACCGGCACGTGGCTAGCCAGTTTGCATACACGTGCAATCCCCTGATCCTTATTGGTTTCTTTGCTGTGAACCAATGCGGTTGGCATGATGTGTAAAACTCCACACTGTTGTCCATCCAGGGTCCGGCGGTCCCACCGATGCGTGTCAGAAACAACGACCAGAGATACAAAAGGGTGTCTTCCGTCATGGGAGATCTCTGTCTGAATCCTCCTGGGATGTAAAACATACACGGAAGTTTCGGTGACTCCCACCTCGAGGCCAAAGCCGGGGCAGTTACAGGTCTCCGCACCCCAGGCGGTCTCAGCTGGGGGTTAAAGCTAGACACGGAGCGGTTTTACTGCATGCTCCATTTCTGAGTTCCTCTCATTCTGGGGCACTGTCCCGGGACCGTGAACTTTTGGGGGACCCGGGGAAAGGGTCTCATGTACAATATGACGAGGGTTGATTTATGCCCTAGATCAGTGGTTCTCAACCTTCCTAAGGCCGAGACCCTTGCATACAGTTCCTCATGTGGTGGTGACCCCAGCCATGAAATTTTGCTGTTATGCATCGTGATGTAAATATTTCATTTTCTGATGGTCTTAGGCGACCCCTGTGAAAGGGTCGTTTGACCCCCAAAGGGGTCTCGACCCACAGGTTGAGAACTGCCCTAGATGAAACTTTTCCAGTTAAGAGAAGTTTTAATTTGCAACTGTATTTGTGATTTCTGGAGAGGAATTCTTTACAGAGTGTACGGTTCCTTATCCTGTTTCCATGTGGCTCTCACATTTGGAGAGGCCTTTGAGCGGCGACCTTTGAGGAGAGAGAGGAAAGACCATTATTCAGTGGTCTTCTGCTCTGTTTTAATGCAGATCCGGCGAGTTGGTTCCCAGAGAGCCTCACTCACCGGAAATGACCAGGACAGTGGTAGCTGCTGCGCCCCAGCCTCTAACCCGGGGGGGATTTGCACTGGGCAGCCTCACGCTCCGTGATGGGCCGTCCTTCTCTGACTTCAGCCTGATTCCTCTCCTCCTGCTTCCGGTCCTTCAGACCCCAGTCCGGGGGGAGTGTCTGACCATCCCCAGGGCCTCCCCATTGAGCGGGGCAGGGATGGAGCACTGAACAAGGTCACTGTCGTGGTCTTTCCTTTGCGGATAATGGAAAGCCTCGCAGCCTTTGTGTGTGCGCGCCTTATTGACGATCAGAAACCAGGCCCGCCAGTGAGTGAGCAGGCACAATGTCTCCTGGTTTAGGGTGCCAATGGGAGGGCCCCAGTGTCTCCAGAAGGATGAGCACGTGGGGTTGATGAGATTCTTCGGTTTGTAATCTACGAGGTGGTCAAGTTTTGCGCATGAAGCCCTGGCTGGTTTCCTACTGGAACATTCTGACTGCTGCTCTTCCGATCCTAAGAATATATTATTATTCAATGGTCTTTCTTGATATCTGCCTTCCTAGTCAGAAAAAATAGTTCCCCCTTAGTCATCAGTTATTATTAATCAGCAGCTCATGGTAATGATAATGAAAATAATCCTAGCCATTTATTGAGCATCGGCGGTATACCGGACACTGTGCAAAAATACTTTATCGATCTGTCATTTAATTTGCCCAATAATTGTAGGATCAGACATTGCTGTGCCCACGGACTACTGAGGAAATTGAGACCTAGAGAGATGATGAAATTTCGGAGGTCACACCGCTACGAAATGTGAGACCCCCAGGTCCGTGGCACCCACAGCCCACGCTGAATTCTCACAGAAGTCGACAGTAGCTCTGGAGTGTTGATTGGAGAACAGTGTCTGCCAGCTCCATGTGGGCAGACACCCAAAACCAGAACCAGACTTGAGACCCGGAACGTGTGCCATGAGCTTGATTAGGTTTGACTGCGGTGTTCGGCATATGTCCATTATACATTTATTAGATAGTCACCAATTATTAGCTTTCAATGCCATTAGATATTAATTGGTTCTCTATAGTTTTAGTTACTTATTAAATATTGTGCCCATTTAATATTCCACCAGCAATGGGAAGAATTTCCACTTTCTGCACATCTTTGTCTACACCTGGATTTGGTATTGCCAGCTTTTTAAAAAAAATTTTATGGACAGTGTGCTGAGAGCGGAATTCCATCTTTCCGATGTTGTGAATTGCCTGTTCATGTATTTATATGTATTTTTTCTCCTGGGTTATTTGCCTGTTAAAAACTGGTTTATAGGAATTATGTAGCCTGGACACTAAGATTTCATGGGCCATGTGTGGCTAATGCTTTCTTCTAATCTTCTCTGTCGACTTCAAGATGACTTTTCCAAAAGTTTTACGCGATATAATTGCATACATTTATCTTCGCTTTTTCTGGCCAGGGTATTTTTGCATTTCATTTATAGATAGTTTCCTATATTTTATTATAAACTTCTAGGTTTTAGTTTTCACACATAGGCATAGAGTACATATGAAATACATTATTTTTCCATTGTTGGAGGTGCGATCTAAATTTATTTTTGCACAAAAGTATAACCAGTTCTCCCTGTAGCTTTCTTATGCGTGTGTCCTTCCGAGTCTGACTTATAATCCCCATTCTCTCCTGTATTAAGTTTCCATATATTTGTTTCTGAACTTTGTCTCTTCTTGTGGCAATACTAACTTAAAGTATCTTTGCAATAAGCAATTCATGCCTTTTTTGTATTTTATTGATTTTTTTATAGAGAGGAAGGGAGAGAGAGAGAGAACTAGAAATATCAATGAGAGAGAAACATTGATCAGCTGCCTCTTGCACACCCCCCACTGGGGACATGCCCGAAACCAAGATATGTGCCCTTGAACGGAATCAAACCTGGGACCTTTCAGTCCACAGGCCGACGCACTATCCACTGAGCCAAACCGGTTTCAGCCAAGTCATGCTTTTTTTAATTCTTCTACACTTGGCTTTTGTTATTTGGTCATATGGATTTAAGCCAGTCATTACTAAAGTAACGTGCTAATAAATTAAATACACTGACCTTTGAAATGTTCAAGGGCTGCTCATAGACCGTACCTGGGTTTAACCCACCAGGTGAAATCACTCATTAAAAGAATTCACCTGCCACTCACCTGCACGAGCTGAAACCTGAATGTTGAATCACATTTTTAAACACTCTTTCTGTGTTTAATGAAGTAAAAGTCAAGATTTCAGTCAATTTTATTAGAAACGGAATCTGAGGTTTACTGGGCAGGAGATAGCAGCTTTGGGGCGCTGTCACTGGAGATAAGAATTACATGAAATGATAGGAATCATCTGAAAGAAAGAAGGTCGGTATGGCTTTTAATGGAGTCTTCCAGATGCACTTCCCAAAACCAGCCACCAGAGGGCAGACCGAGCATGAGCATCCCACTGGCTTCTTGAAGCAAAGGAGGAAATGGGTCTGGGATTTTGCAACTATTCCTGTGCAGTGTGTGTGGAGCAGGTTCAAACGATTTTGGGGGGACTGGGGGGGGGGGAGAGCTGGTTTTCAGCTGCTATTTAAGACGGTGCTTCCTGCTGGCCTTATCTCGGTCGGAGTATCCCCTCCCCGCTCCAGCGCGGTGAAAGAGAAGCTTACTTCCTAATTCGTGAGATCAAACCTTTGACTTTTGCCACAAGGAAACGCTCTTTAATGAAATTAAAAGGGAAAAAAGCCCTCGCCAGCCACTGATCGGGATCTCAGACACCCTCAGTGGAAGTCAGGTGACCCAGCCGGTGGAACAGGGTCCTGTTTCCTCCCGGGCTCTTTGCTGGCGGACCACGCTCCTCCGTTCCCCCTGATAAAGGGTCTCATTTCTTTAATTGCGAGTCGGCGGGTGTGTATTTCAGGGCCCGAGCACCTCTGCTCGTATTGCCAACACCAACAGCGTGCTTTTCCAGGGACTCGTTTTTCACGTGTGGAGGGAGGACCACGTTTTATCATCCTCGTTGCCAAAGGAAACAAGTCAAGAGACCGATGTGGTTTTCATTCAGGCTTCGGAGGACAGAGGTGCAGCGCCTTCTGGGGCAGGTTGGGGGAGGAATTGGGGGGGACCTGCCACTCAGCACATCGGGCAGTGGTTCTGCACGGAGCGAGGCTTTTAGATCCGCTGTCTTGGCGTTAATAACTGAATCTCATTTGGGAGCGATGTCTTCCGGTGGAGGAAGATCAGATCATTGTTTCTTACGCTTCATCGAAATGACGGGCTCACTCCGGAACGTGAATGTGACTCGTACACAGTAGCTATGTTTATGACGATGATGCTTGTGTTAGAAACGTCTTTTTAAAATGATGTAATTAATTTGTTTTTATGGAGTTCAGAGAGAAAAGGAGAGGGAGAGAGAGAGAGAAACACCGGTGATGAGAGAGAATCACCCATCAGCTGCCTCCTGCACATCACCCGCTGGGGAGGGAGCCTGCAACCCAGGCATCTCTGCCCTGACTGGGCACGGACCCGTGACCTCCTGACTCCCAGGTCAGTGCTCCACCACTGAGCCATGCCAGCTGGACAGAAGCTTCTTTAGAGAGGCCTTCTGTGGATTCCCGGGAAATTCCTCCACGTGTGTCCTCAGGACCAACACTAGCCGGAACCTCCACTCAAACGTCGCTTCCTTCGGGATGCTTCCCCAGATTTCTCCAGGTGCTTCCGCTACCCAGCTTCCCTTGCCCTCACCCCGGGGGTGGCCAGTGCTGGTGGCATAGTCACCCCTGTTGGACCGCACGGCCATGGAGAGCAGAGACAGTGGGTTGCTGCCCATCTTTGGGTCCCTGACACCAGCCCCGAGTTGGCACCCGGTCACACGCAGTCAGGATTGACCCAGTTGAAAGGAAGGTCAGTCCTCCCGCCCCCACCTTCACACCCCATCTTTGCAAGCACCTCTGAGCGTTCAGGTCCCCATCACGGCGAGGCTCACAGGCTGCTGGCTGTGGGGAGGGGAGGGAGGGGGCAGAGGGCACATGGACCACATGGCCACGCTTGGTGCCGGCCTTCAGGTTGTGCGTGTCCACCAGTGTCTGTGACACCTGAAAACGTGTTTACAGGAGCTTACATCCTGGCCTTTTGACACTTCAAAAAGTTGCATTTTGCCAAAACTGGTATGGCTCAGTGGATGGAGCGTCAGCCTGCGGACCGAAAGGTCCCAGGTTCGATTCCTGTCAAGGGCATGTATCTTGGTTGCGGGCACATCCCCAGTGGGGGGCGTACAGGAGGCGGCTGATTGATGTCTTTCATCGATGTTTCTAACTCTCTATCCCTCTCCTTTCCTCTCTATTAAAAAATCAATAAAATAAATATTTAAAAATCGCTGTGCCAAGGCAACAGGCCTCCCCCCCCACCAGAGCAAACAGGCCTTCCTGGGAGAGGGCCCTGCAGTCACCACCGGACTCCCCCCCACCTCCCTCCTCCCAGCCCTTAGCCTCGCCGCTAAGATCCCCAGTTGGGAACAGCCTCAGCGGAGGGGCGCAGCGGAGGATGGGCCGGCGGCCAGCACTGCCCTCCGAGGTCTGGCCGGCGCGATAGAGGCATCTTTGGCCCGGAGAAGTGTAACACAAAGGCAATCCTAATTGCTACAGCCAAGTAATTAGAAGATCCAACCCCGGAATCAGAGTGCGCAACCCCTTTAATTATGCGCGCCGTTCACGGGGTGACCCTGGCGCGTCCCTCCCCGGTGAGCTTCGCTGACATCCTGTAGCGGCAACAAGTTGTCCGGTTTATCGCGCGTTTGTTTGGGCAGATGCTTCCTCCGCGCTCGGTGCGTCGTGTGGTGACATATTTGCGGAGAACAAACAGCGCCTCTCCCAGGCAGGGAGTGCGCCGCCCGTTTGTTTGCTGTGCTCTCTCTCTTTTTATATATTTTATTGATTTTTGACAGAGAGGAAGAGAGAGGAACAGAGAGCCAGAAACATCGATGAGAGAGAGACATCGATCAGCTGCCTCCTGCACGCCCCCTACTGGGGATGTGCCTGCAACCAAGGTCCATGCCCTTGACCGGAATGGAACCTGGGACCTTTCAGTCCACAGGCCGAAGCTCTATCCACTGAGCCACACCGGTCTCGGCTGCGCTACACTCTTAAGCAGGCTCGCGAGAGCCTGTCTCCCGCCGCCTCTGGTGCTCACACGCAGGGAAACATCTGGAAAAGGCCCGTCTCCTCTCATCTCTGTCTGCTGAGGGGAGAGGCCGTTGTGACAGGAAGCCGTGAGCTCCTCCATCAGAAGCCTGGATGGACCGGTGATGCCCGGCTCCGCAGGCCCAGGGCGACACAGGAGATGCAGGCACACGGTGTCGCAGGTGCTGCTGACACGTACCTCCGCGGTGGCAGGGATAGTGCAGCGGGGGCTTGTCACTTGCATTGGGGCTTAGGCGCCCGCAGGGCGGTGAGTGACAGCTGCAGGCTCTGGTGTCAGATAGGCCGGTGCTGGTCTCTGCTCCGCCTCCTTCACTGCTCGGTCCGGTGCAAGCTGGGAGCTTCCGGGAGCTGAGTGCCAGCCCGAGGGGAGAAGGGACCCCACCTGCTGGCAGTGCTGCTGGGAGGACCAGGCCGCAGCCGGTGCCAGCTGTTCCTGCAGGTGCAACCCTGACCAATGGGGCTCCCCTGTTCCCAGAGGCCCAGAGAAACGCAGGTCCTGCCCCCCGCCCCTAGTCCTTTCTCGAAATGGCAGCAGAGGGAAGAGTTGCACCCAGCACAGGTCAACTTCTTAGATCTCTCCTTTATTCCTCTTTCTCCCCAAATCATTTTTCCCCTTAAAAAATAATAAAAAAAAAAATCGGTTTGGCTCAGTGGATAGAGGGTCGGCCTTCGGACTGAAAGGTCCCAGGTTCGATTCCAGTCAAAGGCATGTATCCTGGTTGCGGGCACATCCCCTGTAGGGGACGTGCCGAAGGCAGCTGATGGATGTCTCTTTCTCATCGATGTTTCTAACTCTCTATCTCTCTCCCTTCTTCTCTGTAAAAAATCAATAAAATATATTACAAAATAAAAAACAAAAAACAACTCCATCCTCCATCTCATCCTAGTTCCTCGCTGCCCCTCAGCTTCTTGGCACCCCTCTTCCAGCCCCCAGTGCTTCCCTTTCTCCTTCCCTGAGGCGGGAGGTCCTGGGCTCTCAGCTGCCTCTGATCTGCATTCATTCATTCATTCATTCGTTCGTTCAGGAATGAATGATTTCTGTTGTTGTTGTTTCATCCATTGGCTGCTTATTGTACATGCCCTGACTGGGGCTCGAACCTGCAACCTTCGTGTACCAAGCCAAGGCTCCAGCCAGCGGAGCTGCCGGCCAGGGCTGCCCCTGTGTGTCCTGATGGGACTGGGAAGACGCTGCCTTTAGAAAGGTTCTCTGATGCGGTTTCCGCCCTCAGTGCGAGTTTTGGGGGGACGAGCCTCCCACGGGGAAGGTCGCTCCTTGCTGCCCGGCTCCGCTCCCCAGGGCTCGTGTCCCTCGCAGCGTTTGATGTTAACGCCACTGACAGTGAAAGCTTTGGGAGACATTTAAAACTGCGCGAGGCCCTAAATCATTAAAGGAATGCGGGGCTAGACTTTTAAGAAATGATAATTGAACGCATTCGACAATAAAGCCGCCCGATTGTCGTGGCCGGGCCGCTGCAGGCTCTTTCGGGAGGAGCGGAGCTGCATGAAAATAAATAATCGAATACAAGCGCATGGCGGAACTTTCTCGAACAAGAAAGTGCTATTGTACAAAGGAAAGGGGGACGGATGCGGGTCAGGATGAAGATCCAAACAGGTGAGCTGTAACGTCAAGTGCAGGCATCAGCCGAAACCGGTGTGGCTTAGTGAATAGAGCTTTCGGACTGAAAGGTCCCAGGTTCGATTCCAGTCAAGGGCATGTACCTTGGTTGTGGCACATCCTCAGTACGGGGCGTGCAAGAGGCAGCTGATTGATGTCTCTCATCGATGTTTCTGGCTTTCTATCCCTCTTCCTTCCTCTCTATTATTGTAAAAATCAATAAGATATATATATATAAAAAAGATGCAGGCATCAGACCGGACGCTTTTTGGGGTGTGGGGCAGGCTTGTTACTTACCTGTCAGGGTCCCTGTAACCACATGTGGGTCGAATACCCACAACCCCTTATCTCCAGGGTGAACTTACAGCTTGTTGCGCCTGGCACAGTCTCAGTGTGTATCTGTTACCGTGATGTATAAAAACACACAGAACTTTTCTTATGGAGCATTTCCAAAACACGCAGAAACACAGAAACTACAGTAAAGCTGCCTGCGTCCTTATTTCTCCCCCTGCACTATTTTTAACACATCCCAGCCACCGTCATTATAGAAGTGAAGAGCTGAGCTTTGTGAATAAGTATAACCACAGTCTGTGTATCACACCTAAAATCAGGAGCTACAGTTTACCAGGATAACCAGATACCCAGTTTGTGTCAACATTTTCACTTTTCTTAAAAATGTGATAAATGTATTCTTTCTTTTTTAAATCCTTATCTGAGAATATGCTTATTGATTTTAGAGAGAGGGGAGATGGAAGAGAGAGAGAAGAAGAGAAGAAAAGGGAGAAACATTGATGTGAGAGAGAACATTGATGGGCTGCCTTCCATATGTGCTCTGACCGGGGATCGAACCC
This sequence comes from Lasiurus borealis, assembly GCA_004026805.1. Taxonomy (NCBI): domain Eukaryota; kingdom Metazoa; phylum Chordata; class Mammalia; order Chiroptera; family Vespertilionidae; genus Lasiurus; species Lasiurus borealis. The sequence goes on along the minus strand of PVJN01032755.1, from coordinate 6,824 downwards.
ACAGCCTTTTTTTGGTCTATGGGATGATGCTCCAGACAACTGAGCCACACTGGCCAGGGCTGACTTCTTCTTTTTTCCAGTTTATTCATTGAAACTTGCGTGAAATTAAGGACATACATTGCAATAGTTTGGCATATCAAGTCTCCTTCCATTTATAGCAGCGGTTCTCAACCTGTGGGTCTCGACCCCTTTGGGGGTCGAATGACCCTTTCACAGGGGTCACCTAAGACCATCGGAAAATGCAGATATTTACATCGCGATGCATAACAGTAGCAAAATTTCATGGTTGGGGGTCACCACCCCATGAGGAACTGTATGCAAGGGTCTCGGCCTTAGGAAGGTTGAGAACCACTGATTTAAAGGTTCCCTCTCTCTTTGCCTGCAGTTGATTTTTTTTTTTTCATCCTTATTCATTCCTGGGTGAAGTCTGTTTCCTGTGTTTTAGTTTGGCCACAGTTACTGTGAGTGATGTTCACGCTGCCCCATGTGTGCGAGTGGAACCTCTTCAGCCTGGCTCTGGAGTGTTTTCACAAGATCCCACCTCCTCCGGTAAACTCCCTGCTTCTGACGCGATACACGGTTCCAGGTTATTCTCGCGCCCTTCCTGCCCCATCCTGGATCAGCTACCGCTCCGAGAGGCCCCGAGCCCCTTGAGCAGGAAGCGGTATTCAGAGACCACCGTCCGGGCACTCGGGTGCTCGTTCCTGTGGTTTCGCTATGGCTTCTAGGCCTTGTCATGGGTTCTGCTGAGACACTCTCCCGATCAAGCACATTACGGGTTGAGACTGATGCTGCCAATGTGAGTCCAGGATGACGGGATGTTTGCTTACAACTCGGGTCTTCCACTGGCATCTCCGTTTTCTTAGGCCCGGACGGCCGAGTCCTCCATCCTCGGGCGATGCTCTCCTGCCATCCTGACCGCGTGAAGCTTGTTCTCTAACAGATGCCTCAGTCAGGAAGGACCCTGAGAAAATACTTGGGGATCTTTCACGTTTATCACAGTGGATCTGCAGTATTGCTGCGTTCATAGCCATTCGATAGGGTAAAACTCTAAAATCCTATTTTCTTTCCTTCATTATGCTAATGATGACGCTCCATTTTCTTTTTCTTTTTGTATTTCTGAAAGTACTGAAATTCTGGCATAAAGCATTGCTGCTGACAGTCTGCTGATGATCTTAGTTTCTTTCCAAGGGACTTGGACTTTTTCAGATGCTCAAAGGGTTTTCTTTTTTCCTCCCTTAAAGTCCAGTCATTTTTAAGGCTACATTTCAGTGTTCTGCTTTTTTTTCTTTTTCTTTCTGTTTTTCAGGCCCAGGGTATTATGCCCTTTCTATATGTGGTTTTAAGTGGCTTTTCATTTCAAGAATTGCCTCTTGAATTTTCAGTATTTAATCTGGTGGTTCACTCCTTTGGTTTCCTTCCTTGATGGGGATGGAGACCTTCTATGGTCCAGGTGTCACTTTCTGCCTCTCTTATATATGCGATTGTCTTCTGAACCCTTTTTATCTCAGAGCAGAACAGAACAATGAGCCGAGGGGGCATTTCAGGAAGCAGAAATTAAAAAAAGTTTGCCTTTTTACCTTTATATCTCATATGCCATTACATGTTATATTTGCTTATTTATTTTTTTTACAATGTGGTCCTCCTTTAGGAAATTATGTATTATTTTATTTTTAATTTTTTCCCAAATTCTATAACCTCATGTCTGAATTTCTGTGATTCTGCCTTTTGGTTTTCTTCCATAGTCTCCATATTTTTGTGTCACCGTCTTTATCTCTTTCAGCTCATTTTAAAATATTGGCCGCATTTCTTATGTACTCTGCGGGCAGGTCTTTCTGACCTGCTACTTAGTCTCTTAAAAAAAATAATAACTTGGTCTATGACTTGACTGCAGTCATATTTTGTTAGTAATTACCATGCAGAGCGAGTTTTCCTTTACTTTTAGGTAGCGGGTAGGGGGTGTTAAAACTTTTTGTTCTACCTTCATATCTCTAGAACGCTCCTTCTGCTTTTTTCCACAGACAACTCTCCCCTGTGCTGCCTGTCTGGATATTTTATTTTTATTTTTATTTTTCTTTGCTGTCCCTGCCCTACTCTGGACTGTACTCTGAGAGGAGCTTTATCCTGGAAGGAAATGGTGCTTTGTTTATTTATTTATTTTGAGTGTTCGTGGGGTCCAGACTACTGCACCCCCAACAGACATTTTCACACCCCCGAGACTCTGATTGGGCAGAAATCCCTCTCAGTCTCTGTTTTCATGTTGACCCACCACGTCTGCAGTATGTACTATTGCGGATGCTACTGTTTTTGGTGCGCTGTAGCTATATTTTCCTCTAACACAGATGCCCCATAGATCTTGTAGCTGTTAAGTATGTGCTAGCTTTCTGACATTTCCGGGATACCTGCCCCTCAGCCTTTTGGGTAGAGGTGGTTCCTGAGCTCGCTGCCCTGTGACCCTGACCGGAAGCATGGCGGTTGGAGAGATTAAAATAACGACTCTGAATCTTTTTATTTTTATTATTATTGATTTTTCACAGAGAGGAAGGCAGAGGGATAGAGAGTCAGAAACATCGATGAGAGAGAGACATCGATCAGCTGCCTCCTGCACGCCCCCTACTGGGGATGTGCCCACAACCAAGGTCCATGCCCTTGACCGGAATTGAACCTGGGACCTTTCAGTCCGCAGGCCGACGCTCTATCCACTGAGCCAAACGGTTTCGGCACAACACTGCATCTTCTCCGAATTCCCTCCTGGTGCAATTCTTGATAGCATCCTCTTTCCTTCGGAAGGGAAGTTGGGACAGTAAATGACTTGGTTCCTCCCCTTATCCGAAACCCAGGGACTCTGAAAATGGAAAGATTTCCCAACTCATTGGGGTCCATTCAAACCCGGGCTGAACTCATTGGATAGCAAATGCTGACCTGGCCTGACCTGGAGCTGTGCACAGTCTTTAGTGGTCCCGCTGATGGTGGAAATTTCACATGTTCCTACAGCAATGCTCATGTCCTAGAATGTGGCCTCAGACCCAGGGACGGGGCTAAGGAATAGGCGTGGAAGAGCCACATCATCATTTCACAACATGAAGAGCTGTCAGATCAGAAGCACATTCGGACCCTCACGTTCAGATAAGCAATTGCAGGCCTGTGAGTCTCCCCCTCCGTCACCCGCGGACATTTCCACAGGCTGGATGTCTGCCCTCAGCGGCCGACCACATTTTCTCTCTCCCTGGCGGGAGGGATGGGGTCTCTGCGCTGCTGGTGGGGCGTGGATGGGACTTGACCCTAGAGGTCATCGCGGCTGGGGCAGCCGTGGTTATCCACATCTACGAGGGCACAGAAAAGGCCACATGCACGAAACAAGGACACAACAGCCCGTTGTGAAGAGAGGCCGGGCGTCGAGAGAGTAAACACGCCTGGTGCCAGCTCTCTCGTTCACGGTGTCAGTGCCTCGAGAGGCCGCCTCTGAGCTCACCCTGTGTCCTTCCGATAAAGCCACTCTGTTGCCGGAGCCAGCTGGAGAGGATCGCTGCTTGCAGCCCCGGGCCCTCAACAGGACACACGTCTGGGTGTCAGTCCTCTGCCCGAGCCGCCTCCACAAAGGGCTTGTGTTGGGTCTCAGCACAGGGTGGTGCAAAGTCAGAGTCTGACCACTGAGCCACCCGCTCACCGACGTCTTCCTCAGAGAGGCGGCTAATGAGCCCCGAGGCGGCATCGGAGGGAATGTGGAGAGCCAGGCTGTGACAGAGTGGGAGGCAGAGTGCCCCCTGTGGGGACAGAATGAGAGTCAGGTCGGTGGCATTTCTTTGGTCTCCTGCCCCCCAACCTGTGGCAGAGGTGAGCGTCTAGAAATAGTCACAGGGCAGCTGCGGAAATGACACGAGGGTCCGACGGGGAGACTCTTGTGGAAGGTGCACGAGGCCCTTATGTTGGGGAGAACTGACGTGGCAGGCGCTGATCTAGGCATGTGGTGGTGGTGGTGGTGGTTTTGGGGGGCAGGGAGGAGGGGTGTAGCAGTGAGCAGAGCAGAGCAGAACAATGAGCCGAGGGGGCATTTCAGGAGGCAGAACATAAACGAGAAGTAGCAGGTCAGGCCAAAACCGGTGTGGCTCAGTGGGTAGAGCGTTGGCCTGTGGACTGCAAGGTCCCAGGTTCGATTCTGGTCAAGGGCATGTACCCTGGTTGCGGGCACTTCCCCAGTAGGGGGCGTGCAGGAGGCGGCTGATCAATGTCTCTATCTCATCTGTGTTTCTAACTCTCTATCCCTCTTCCTTCCTCTCTGTAAAAAATCAGTAAAATATATTTAAAAAAAACAGAGAAGGCAGCTCTTGAGCAGAGACTGGCGGAGAGGAAGCAGCAAGCCACACACACACAGCGTCGAGGCGGAGCGTGGGAACAGGGCAGAGATCCAGGGCAGGAGTCTGCTTCCCTCGAGGGTCACAGTGAGGCCACCCAGAGGGGGAAGGAGGGGAGGGCGGGGTGGGCCAGGTGAGGCTCAGGTAGCGACCACTGCCGGGATTGGGGTTTTTAATCCAAGTGACACAGGGTGTCCTGGGAGAGTCCGAGCAGGGAGGGACCGTGCGCCCTCTGGCTGCTGGGTAGAGAACTGACCCAGGAGGGCAGGATTCTGATTCCAAGTCCAATGTGAGTTTGTGGCCTGGTGGGGGGCAGGGGGGGAGAAAAAGGGGTGTCAGAGAGATGGGGGGATTAACACCACCAAGTCATTCTCCGACACCAGCTGAGTGTCCTACAATTCAGCTCCATTCTGACAGCTCCCACCCAAACAGCATCAGGTCCCGCAGGTGAAGGGTTAGTCCTACAACACTGTTCTGTTCCCCCCCCCCCCCCATGTCTGACCCAGCGGCTGTCGATCAGAGGTTCCCATAACCCCCTCCTCGGGTTCAATTCATTTGCTAGATCAGCTCACGGAACTCAGAGACACATGTTGCTTACTAGATCAATAGGCTGTGGGAGGGGGCTCAGAGCTGCCATGCCCCCACTACACGCCAGGCTGCCCCCCTCACAGCCTGCATGTGCCTACCAACCAGAAGCCCCGGGAACCCCCTCCTTTTGGTTTCAGTGGAGGCTTCTTTCGAGAGGGGCCATTGATCCAAGCAGTGGCTGTTGGCTACCGACTCAACCTGGAGTCCTCTGTCCTCCTGGAGGTCGAGGGGGTGGGACTGAAACCCCTAATCACAGGGCTGCTGCCCCTGCCCATGAGCATAACAAACCCCTGTGCTGCTCTCATGGCGGAAGGAATTCCAAGGGTTTTCCATGGAAACAGAGACCAGCTGTATCTTATCTAATAAAAGAGTAATATGCAAATTGACCACACCTCCACCACGCCAAGCCACATCCACAAGCCACGCCCACCAGCCAATCCTAGTGAGTATGCAAATTAACCCAACCAAAATGGCTACAGCCACAGAGAGAGCAGGAGGGAGGCTTGGGTTGTCCCTGGTGATGGAGGAAGCCAAGTTTCCCGCACACCCTGGTGGGCCCAGGCCTCCACTTAAGGCAACAAAATTTTAATGGCTGTGTGAGCAGAAGGCTTGGCTCTGCTCCAGGCTACAAAGTTTCAATGGTAGAAGATAAATAAATCCCAGATACCAGGGTCTCTGCTTGAGTCGCAGGGGCTATGTCTGGATGAAAACCAGTACAGGCCCCTCGCCCAGACCACCCCACACCCCAAGGGAACCCCCACTCTGATCTGGGACACCCGTCAGGGAAAACCAACTGGCCCCCACCCATGCACTAGGCCTCTATCCTATCTAATATAAGAGTAATATGCAGATTGACCATCACTCCAACACACAAGATGACTGCCCCCATGTGGTCAAAAGATCCTGTCCCTATGTGGACACAAGATGGCCACCACAAGAGGGCCAGCAGGGGAGAGCAGTTGGCAGGGACCAGGCCTGCAAAGGAGAGCAGTTGTGGGCAATCAGGCCAGCAGGGGAGGGTAGTTAGGGGTGACCAGGCCCACAGGGGAAGGCAGTTAGGAGCAAACAGGGGAGTGGTTTGGGGGGTGGTGATCAAATTGGCAGGCAGAAGCAGTTAGGGGCAATCAGGAAGGCAGGCAGGTAAGCAGTTGGGAGCCAGCAGTCCTGGATTGTGAGAGGGATGTCCCACTGCCCATTATGGAACAGGCCTAAAAGGGCAGTCGGACATCCCTCAAGGGGTCCCAGATTGGAGAGGGAGCAGGCTGGGCTGAAGGACACCGTCCCCCCCCACCACCATGCACGAATTCCATGCATCAGGCCTCTAATCTATAATAATAAAAGCGTAATATGCTAACTAGACCATATGTCCTTCTGGACATCCTTCCGGACAACCTTCTGGATGAAGCCAGGGCTGAGGGGGAAGGCCAGGCCCGGGTGCCAGAGGGAAGCGGTGCCGGCAGCCGGGGAAGGAAGGCCGCCTCCTGCGTGACTCCCGTGCACCGGCCTCCAGTGTTCATTACAAACCACGCATGGCAGCGTGTGGGGCCGTGTCAGCGGGGGTCTCTGAGGGGCTGTTAGAGAAACGGGAGGGCAGGCCGCGTGGCCGGGTCTCGGGAGGCAGATGGGGGTGGGGCCTGCGCTCAGGACCACGCGTGTGCCTCCTCCTCCATGGGACCCACGGCCGGCTCTCGGGGTGATTAACGGCGTGCTATTTTTACGGTAATGACCTGTTGCGGCTTTACGGGCGTCCCGCGTTTGATGTAGCGATCTATGAAACCGTGATCCCGCCCCCACCTTTCATCCGCGGGTTTGAAGAGGATGACACATTCTCTCCCTGAGAAAGCCAATTCATTAAGCCGATGCCACCTTTGCCTGGGAGCGTGT
>PVJN01032754.1:0-23924 GCA_004026805.1 Lasiurus borealis | reverse complement strand
ATGAAACATTAGAGTGGTATTCATTAAGCCTTGTCAGTGATAAAGAGCATCATTACCCTTTCAGATCTGGGGATAAAGAGACTTCTAAAATGGTCTTGCTTTGCAATAGGGTCTCTCTTTAAAGAGAACTTTTCTTTTAAAGAATGAATTGTGCTTGGACGTTGATTCGTGATATGGACAACTGAAAAAACTGAGTTTATAAAACTCATTTCCATTATCTTGATAACCCTATGGGAGAGTGAAAAGGTAGTTTTAGGACATCTAGCCTTCTTCCTTTCTATAGGAGTAGACTTAAAAGGGTACACACATTACAATGAATTATGAATATGTATAGCAAAACCACTAACTAGCACTCAGTATGAAAATGTTATAAAAATGGAATAAGCTGGAACTTAAGAACTGGATGAATTCATTCATTCACCTGTAGTTCAGATTGAGCACTATGCTCCTTTCATCCAGCCACTGTTAGATGCTAAATAGACATCAGTGAATAAATAGACACCAAGCCTTTCTCAGCAAGAGATAGTATATGTGGAAATAAGTAAACATTGTCTAATGATTAATTGGGATAAATGATATGATGGGTATAGTCAGTAGTATCTGGGATTAGGAAAAGGAAAGGGTAAAGGGACAACAGAATTGGGATTGCCCTGGAGGCCTGGCTGAGGAAATGACTTTTAACTGAGACCCAAAGGAAAAAAGGGAACATAATCAAGGTGGAAAGGACGTTTCAGGCATTGGGAACAATTAAAAGCTAGAATTAATTTTAAAGATAAGGATTTTTTTAAAGGAACATGTAATTATACAACACATCATTCTTTATGTGTATATTGTATGTGTATAGATGTGTGTGTGTGTGTGTGTATTTCTTTTCTGGTTCAAGTTTGAGTTTCCTAACCAGAAAAGATTGACTAGAAACATCATAAATTAAGGTCTTATTTCTGAATTATTTTTAAGTGAGTATTTATTAGTTGAAATTAGATCTTTTGCTTTGATAATGTCTTGGCTGAGCCTGGATCTCTCTTGAAAAATGCAAGATTTGTGATATTAAAACAAATTTTAATTTATTCACTGATACAAGTAATATAAATCAAGATAAAACATCTGACTTAAATGAATAAATGATTAATTTTGACAACAGACATAAAAGCAGGTTAAATTCATAATTTGTTGACTCATACTTGACATAATAAGCGATTGATAATATTTGCTAATGAAACAAATCATGCTGGATTATTAGCTATATTATTCTATGGCTGAAAGAAATCTGATAGTTCAGCAGAGTGTTTTTAACAAGAATTTTAATTATAGTTGGTTTAGAAAGGTCTTACTTATTTTCTTTAACAATTACTTATTTTTAATGGTGCAAATTCAGAAATTATAAATTTTATAAACATGCATATAAATTTTACAAACTTATGCTTGTTTTTTAAAAAATTGAATATTATCTAATATCCTTTTCTGATATGTTAGAGATATATGCACATTTGGCAATATTAGATATTATGTATTATTACTATAACTATATAACTATAACTATAACTATTTATATGTATATATATATACACATATATACATAGACACACATGCTAGTACATAAGCACAATATATTATTTACCCCACACAAAGAAATCTTTCAAATAGCAATGAGCTTGTATATCTGGGAGAAGTGTGGGAGAATTTGAAGCAATTTGTCTTCTTTCACTCTCTCCCTACATATTCCACCAGATTTCTTCTCTTGAACAAAGATTATGTTCAATTATTTTGTTCCAAAGATTTATGTCCTTCTTGAAGCAAAACACCATTCTCCTGGTGTTAGGCAACTGAACAATCCAGGATAAATATATTTCTTTGTAATTCTTTGTTATAACCAGGCAAAGAAAATCAACAGGTATACACAGTCTATATCTGGGCCAAACCACCTGTCTATACAGTGAGTGGGATACAGAAGAGCGAAGACATTAAATCTCTTAAATAAGGTTTAGCAATGATTCTTCTCGTTATCAAAGCCAGATGGGTATAAATCTGTGTTGAGGTCATGATGAAGAAACAGGCTCATTGATTATTTAATGATTAAGTCCTCAGGAAACCAAACTAGATCATTCATGCCCTAATATTGTTCATGTGGTTAGAGCCTTGTGGTTCTAAATTGGAAATTAATTAGAATATGGGAGCCACTCTTTTTTTGTTGACTGATTTATATCTCATGTGTGAAGTTTGTGCCTCAGTTTTTCTTACAAACTATCTCTTTACCTCTGGAATAACTGACTAAACACAGGTGACATCATCAAATTTTCCATTTTTTTTAAAGTGCTCAATATTGAAATTCATTTTCCATTTTCAAACAGTTTCAATTTTAGAGAAAAGCCATGAAAAAACTTTGGATATTTTTATATATCTTTTATACAGCCTATGAACAATTGTGTAAGAAACAAAATTTTCTGGAAGTTAGATCATTTAAAAAGATGGGTGCATAATTCACTGATAAAGGGATGATGTCAGTATCCATTGGTTTGGCTACATATCCCAGCAGTTCTGTTAGGTAATAGAGTATGTAAGATATCCATCAAAATTGTTCCTTCATTTATTGTTAGGTTCACATGCTTTGTTTGTTCAACTTTTATAAACTTTCCTGGCTGAATTTATGACAAAATTCATTTCTACTAATGTGTCCACTACATTTTAAAACTATATATATTTATTGATTTCAGAGAGGACGAGAGAGGGAAAAAGAGATAGAAACATCAATGATGAGAGAGAATCATTGATCGTCTGCCTCCTGCATGCCCCTCACTGGGGATCAAGTCCGTAACCCGGGCTTGCGCCCTGACTGGGAACCATGTCTTCCTAGTTCATAATTCAATGCTCAATCTCTGAGCCACAGCTGCCTGAGCTCCACTATGCTTCAGATAAAGTCTCTCCCCCTCTCTGCATCTGAAATCTAGAGAAGCTTTCCAGTCTTTTTCTCAAAAAGGATGTCTCTGATGAATATTTAACAGTGAGCAAGAAAAGAGAGGAGACTCAGCCCTCCTGTAACCCACCAGAGTAGGGAGATAGGCAGTGCTGACAGAAACCAGAGAATAACCTTTTGGGAAATGGTAGCTTTGCAATTTGAGGATTCAGATTCAATAATTCACCAGAAACCCTACAACCCATGCCATGGCAGTCTGTAAGACTGCTGAGTCCCTGCTCAAATGTATTATAAATCGCCAGTCAATCTCACCAACTGCCAGGCAGCCTGCTCACACCAGCTGTGTTGTCTTCTACCCATCTAGTGTACTTGTAGGTCCCAAAGGGGTCACTCAAACTGTGTACCTAGTTACTTCTCCTTGCTTTCTTTATATGGAGGAATTTGTGTCCTCTGCTGCCATTAGGCAACCCTTGAAATCTGTCTTTTGTAAAATTCAAGGGTCAACTTTTTGAGAGCAGGTTCTAGAATTATTCAGTGTTGTCCAGTAGAACTTTGAAAGTGCTGAAATGTTCTGTAACCTGAACATTATCCAGTATGGAAGCCAATGGCAAAATGTGGATGTTGAGCACTGGAAGTTTATGGCCAGGGTCACTGAGGAATTCAGTTTTTAATTTTAATTAATTAAAAGATTACCAGTAAATCTTTTAATTAATTAAAAAGATTACTATGTGTCTAACGGCTACTATATTGGATATTGCAGTTTTATAGTATGTTTTTTTTTTTTAAACCATAATCACTATCCCCTGAGATGAAAACAATGACCTAGTGAAGTTTGGGAAAACTTTATAGACCAAGTAAGACCTGTGTTTGGTTTTAGGACAAAGCCACAGAAAATGAGTGTGTGCCTGTCAGACCGAGGTGGGCATAAGGTGGAATCACTCTTAAGCTGCATTAAACCTTCAGTGTATATGATAGGAGTTTGTAGTACTTTGGCTTTGTCCCACTGATCTTCAAAAGGGTGCAACTATGTGGGCATGAGGCCCAATTCTCCTACAGGTATTCTGCCTTCCCGAAGTATCATAAATCATGAAGAGTCATAGCACTACAGTTGACCAGTGTGATCTCTGATTGAAATTTATTGTAGCGAACATTGGGGACTTTAGAGCTACAACCTTAGAGATTGTTCAGGCTATCCCACTTACAGGAGAAGTAAGGAAGCAGGTGCAAGGGGATTATAGAGCTAAGATTAGAATCCAAGATTCTTAACTTTGAAACCAGGTCTTCCCCTTTACAATACCAATGTTCCTAGATTTCCCACAAAGCTTGAAGGCCTCGAGTCAGGCCAGTCTGGGTACCAGTCTGCTTTATTTCAACATGCTCTATGGATTGGTAGTAAGAATGATCATGCTTCCTGGCTTCTTCCAAGCAGAGCTGAACAGAGCTTTCCCCAACCCTAACCCTAACAGTGCATCAATGTTCACCGAGTGTTGGGTCCTCAAGAAGCTTAGGATACTGTGGAAAGAACACAGAGAATGTGTTTGATCCATCGGATAGCACACACTGTGATACATATCGAGGGTCTGAGACCTGACTAATCAATGGCAGAGGAAGGGGAGAAAGTTCTGATAGCATTTTTGTTCATGTCTGAGTCTGCCTTGAGGCCAAGGCAACCACGTATCAAGAGGTCAGCCATTTATGTAGACATGGTTTAGCAAGCTTCATCACCAGCAGAGCAAAATTAGGAGCTTATGTTGACTGTCTGCTGGAACACAGGCAAATTAATCAGAGACATCTGGCGAGTTGCTGGTCTGCCTTTCCCTGAGAACACTTGAATTATCATTTGAAACTATTGTTCTTGGGGAAAGGAAAGATAAAATGAAGACTTGCCATATGACTTCAGATGCTGACTCTGTTTCAAAAGGGCAATGCTTTTCCTTTGTTGCTCCCAGCCTAGGAACAGAATAGGTAAAAGCAGAAAATGCCAGTGAGTCATCTTTTTAAATAAGTCACAGAAGCAGAGTGTGGAAGAGTGTGTTTGTTATTATTTGTGCTTCCTTTCTAAAGTGGTGCTGAGCATTTGAATGTGCATTATAGGAATGTAGCTCCTTTATTGAACAGGAGTGTTATGGAAAATAGTAGTAGTTATAATAATATTTATTTATCAGTAGTTCTGTGTCAGGCACAACTCTGAACACTTCATAAATATTGGATCATATCATCCTTACAACAAACCTATAAGGTAGATATTATTATCAACACGATTTTATATGTGAGAAACTGAGGCATGCAGAATTGATTAACTTGCCTAAGGTGACACTTTTATATTTTGACATTTTAATGTTGGAAACGGAATTAAAGCCTGCTATATAAAGTCTCTTCTAACAACTCCTTTATACCACTTTTCCAAGATGAAAAGTAGAGAACTCTTCATATTTTAGCTGGGAAGCCTTGGAAAAATTAAATATATAATTAGAAATAGATACATTTGTAATTTTTTTGTGTAATTACAAACATCTTCCTGCTGTTGTTATTTCTCCCTGAAAATTATGCTTCCAGAAAGTGCTGTCCTGGTGTAAGTTTGCAATTGGGAAAACTTTTGCTGGGGGCAATAGAGAAATAAACTTTTTTTTTCTTCCATGAAATAGTGCCTTAGATGTGCTGTCTGAGAGGTTGTAGATGTAGATTTTACATAGATAGGTTAGTGAAAAACTTTAAAAGTTAATAGACAAACATTTATCATTTGGACAGTTAAAAAAGTCGTATGTGTGCTTATTGATACTATTGCCTTAACCTGAGCCTTCAACAAAGCAAAGAAATGAAGATACGTAAGGCAGGAAGAAGAGAAAAGTTCAATTGTCTGGTGATTCGATTGCCAGAAGTTGTGGGTGAAGGTAGCTGAGTGTCTGAGGGAAGTGGTCAGTGTGTATGAAAATGGAAAGTGATGTTTCAAAGCAATAATGTGCATGTAGACATCAAGGTCAGAACTAGCTAACTACTGCGGGATAGGGTGAGAAAATCAAGTTCGGAGTTAACTGCTAGATGTCTGTGGTTTTCATTACATCATCTCATGGAGGCTGGGAACTGGCTCATTGTCTAATGAGGAGGGTGTTGCTTTTCTGTTGTACCAAAGGTGAAATGAAAGCTTAGAGTCAAACAGCTTGCTCACCGTCATGCTGTGCTAGTTTCTTCCTTCCTTCCTTCCTTCCTTCCTTCCTTCCTTCCTTCCTTCCTTCCTTCCTTCCTTCCTTCCTTCCTTCCTTCCTTTCTCTATCTCTCTCTCTCTCTCTCTCTCTCTCTCTCTCTCTCTCTCCCTCCCTCCCTCCCTCCCTCCCTCCCACTCTCCCTCCCTCCTTTCCTCCTTCCATCTCTCCCTCCCCCCCTCTCTTTTTTTCTCTCTCTCTCTTTCTTTCTTTCTTTTTAAATTCTTTATTGATTTCAGAGAGGAAAGGAGGAGAGAAAGATAGAAACATCAATGATGAGAAAGAATCATTGTTCCGCTGCCTCCTGCACACCCCCTACTGGGGATCGAGCCCACAACCCAGGCATGTGCCCTTGGCCAGAATCGAACCTGGATACCCTTCAGTCCACAGGCTGACACTCTATCCACTGAGCCAAGCCAGCTAGGGCTGTGGTAGTTTCTCGAACCACGTTTCCAATCTGAATAGGCTGATGTCAAAGTGTGTTCTCTACCACAGGGTACACAACTCTTATGGGTGGTGCTGCCTACAGTGTGGCTAGTTCCCCCTTAGAGTTGGGTGGAGAAGTAGGGAGCAAGGACAAGTTGAAGAACCTGCCTGAAATTCAGTGGCAGCTGCCTTGACATCTTGAAGTGAAATAGGCTTTGTCTAGATTTTCTGAATCCTGGCACCCAGCTCCTCTTACTTCCTGCCCTGTCTTTTCTTCTTTCTCACTAGGACCCAAAGGTCCCTGGGCTCCCCTCATTCTGCACCCTCACCCTGGTCCCCTCTCAACCTCTCAAATTACCTTCTGCTTGGTTTATAGCCACCCTTTGCTCCTCACTTTATCCTCAAATCTTCCAGCCCACCAGCTGTTAGATGTTAGGAAAATGTTTAATTATTAAGCCTCAGAAAACACTGGGGATTCGAAGACCTGTTGTTTTGAGTAGTCAACAGTCTACATGCTCACAAGCATTTCATGCTAGTTCCCTGCTAGATGCCAGGAAAGAGTCCCATCAAAACAGTGTAGAGTGGTACCTCAAGATACGAGTTTAATTCGTTCCATAACCTTGAGGCGTGGGAAACTATGAGATGCTCGAGTTGCGGTAAACTAGTGGGTCGTGTGCAGCCGGCCAATCCACGCGATTACTTGTATCTCAACTGTTGCTCGTATTTCAAAGCAAAAATCGCTCCCTTGATGGCTCGTATCTCAAAATCTCGTATGTTAGGGCACTCGTATCTCGAGGTACCACTGTAGTTGAGAAGACAGTGGCCTTTTCCTCTTTGCATTTCCAATCAGAAGGAAGCTTTGTCACTGACCTTTGCCTCCTAGTAAGTGGTGCAGTGTTTCCAGGGGAGCCTCCCTTTTCTTTTCGGGAAGCCTAGGCAGCTCAGCTCATGTCACCTGACTTTTCTAGGGTTTAACCTGCAATAAAACTCTCAAGAAGGGGAATAGATCTGAAGCCAGGAATAATGCTTTTCAGTTTTTAGACTCTGAAAGAAAGTACCTCCTATGTGAAAGATGCGTTTCTTGAAATTTTTGACCAAAGCTATTTTCTTTCTTTAAAGTCTCATCTATATAATAAAAGCCTAAGTGACCGTTATGGCAGAACAACCGGAATGACTGGTCACTATGAGGCACACTGACCACCAGGGAGCAGAGGCTGAACTCAAGAACTTCCCCCTCATGGTCAGTGCGCTCCCTCAGGGACAGTGCTGCTCAGCCAGAAGCTTGGCGAGCCTTTGGGATCGGGCCTAAGCCAGCAGGTGGACATCTCTCGAAGGGTCCCGGACTGTGAGAAGGCGCAGGCCAAGCTGAGGGACCCCCCCTCCCCCACTCCTGTGCATGAATTTGGTGTGCAGGGCCTCTGGTTTTAAAATAATTTGTCCCTTCTCCTTTATGCTGATTCCCCCTTAGAAGTATTTGTGGTAGAATTTTCAACATAGTCTTGCTTGACAGTTCTTTTGAGATCTACAGCTGGGAATTATACATCTTATATATAATTCATTCTAAAGTGTGAGTGATAAGGAACTCCCAAATTCCTTTTAATCCTTTCTAGGAATATTTATTTGTCATGCCAAACTAATTTTAATTGGTAAATTTCAAGGATCAGTTTTGATGGTCTTTTGGGGGTTTATAGATTAAGCTCAGGGAAATATGAAAGAAAGATCTGCATAGCTTATAGTTATTTCTCTCCAGATGAGACCCAGGTTAAGGCAATAGTATTTACCGTTCTTTCTTAGGAATAGAAGTTCAGAAAAACCCAAGTGTATTAGTTTTCCATTGCTCCATAACATGTTATTACAAAATTAGTAGCTTACAATGATACATATTTGTTATCTTGTCATTTCCATGGGTCCAGAGTCTGGACATGGCTGTCTAGGTCATCTGCTCAGGATTTCACAAGACTGCAGTGGAGGTGTTAATTAACTGTGTTCTTTCTAGAGCTTTCTAGAAGAGATTGTTCTCTAAACTCACATGATTGTTGGCAATATTCAGTTCCTTGTAGTTGTAGGACTAATGACACCAGTTTCTTGCTGATTGTCAGCTGGGGCTACCCTTGGCTCCTAGAGGCTGCTCAATTTCCTACTCTGGTCCTTCTCACAATATGGTGCTTACTTCTTCATGGCCAGCTAGAGAATCTCTTTACAGTTGGCTAAGATGAAGTCCTATGGCATACACTGAATGAATCTCCAAATATCATTTCTATATTCTGTTGATGAGAAGCAAGTCACAGATTCCATCCCCACTCAAGGGGAGGGAATGATAGAAGGGCATGACAACAGAAGGGCTTTCTGAGAGTTCTGTATACCTTGCCCTTTAGCTTCCCTGATGTGAGATTCCTGGCTAAGATTCTTGGTCATGCCATACATAAAAAGTCCAGAAGCTTAAACACACATGTTTATAGCAGCATCATTTACAATAACCAAAGGTTGAAAGAATGGATGAACAAAATACAGTATGTACATACAGTGAGATATTATTTATCCTTATAAAGGAAGGAAATTCCCTCCTGTTTCATGCTGCAGCATTAATGAACTTTGAATACATTATGCTAAGTGAAACAAGCCAGACTCAAAAAGACAAAAAACATTTTTTTCCACTTAGATGAGGTACCCGGAACAGTCAAATTTATAGACTTTTAAGTAGAATGGAGGTTTCCAGGGGCTGGGAGGCAGAGGGGTGCAGGGAGTTATCATTTAATGAGTACGGATTTTTAGTTTAGGAAGATGAAGAAATTCTGGAGATGGATGAGGGCAGTAGTTGTAAAATGAGGATATATTCAATGCCACTGAACTGTGCACTTAAAACTGATTAAAATGATACAGTTTCTGGTATGTATATTTTCTCACAAAATAAAAGCCCGGAGTCCTAGGGCTGACTGGACAACACACCCCCAAGTGCTAGGCTGTCCATACAGGATGCTGGGAGGGGAGAGAGGACAGTAATATTTTTCTCTTTCCTGTATTTATTAGTAATCTTCAAAGAAGAATGAGATATGACAAAGTTGTGACAAACATTGATTATTGTTAATCAGTTATTGCTAATTACTTAATAGTAATTGATTTCTTGATGAGTCTTCAGTAGAGGTATGTTCCTTCCCAGTACTGTGGAAATACAGAGGGAAAGGACAGCTTCAAACTCCCTTGTATTTTATTGTTTATTTCTTTTTTAAAAAAAATATATATTTTTTTTTTACAGAGAGGAAGGCAGAGGGATAAAGAGGTAGAAACATCTATCAGATGCTTTCCACACACCCCCTACTGGGGATGTGCCTGCAACCAAGGTACATGTCCTTGACTGGAATCGAACCTGGGACCCTTTTGTCCACAGGCCGACATTTTATCCACTGAGCCAAATCAGTCAGGGCAACAACTGTAATTCTTAACCTCAAGTGGACACTATGGGCACCTGACCAGTATTAAAAAAAATACTGATTTTTTGTTCCAGCCCCCAGGGAGTCAGATTAATTTGGGTTGAGGTCAGAGCCTTGGACATCAGGATTTATGAGTCTAATGTGCAGCGACTATTGAAAAGCATTTTGTTAGAGGAACAGGTTTCCCTGCAGTTGAATCCAGAAATATCCAGTTTGAAGGTTGGAGAGCAATACTCCTTACAGACATTTAAGGAAACTATTTGCCATTTCTGTCTAATTACCACACAGCACAATGATGGTTATGCATATCATTGTGTGTGTCAGATTAACTTCCTTGTATGTTTTGGTGGTTTTCAGCATTGTATTATTAAACTCTGCTCATCAGTGCTCATGGGAATAGGATCATCTGCATACATTTATGAAAGGGGAAGAAAAATGTTTGTTGTAAGCACGAAGGAACAGTAAACATGATTAAATTACAACCACACTTAATTAATGGGCAATAGGGCAAGAGAGTTGACAGGAGAATGTCATGCTCATTTTCTGATTACCCAGGGAATGACCTCATCCTTCTCATGCTAGTTTCTCAAATTATAAACTTGTGCATTCATTAGATGTGTGTTTTTCTTGTTTGTTTATCACTCAACACATTTTTTGGGAGAAGGAAATAAATGCTTATCCTGCTTATTATCTGTGCCTTGTTTCCTAGGTGACTGACAATCCCACCTCCACTCTTGTCTTTGTTCTCATGATTTTTAAACTAGGGGAAAAATTTTGCAGATCCTTTAGCATTAATTTTGTTGAGTTCCTACTACATGCCAGACAATTCTAGATTTTTGGTAATAAGAGGATGAAGAAAGTATGGTCATGCTTTTGAAGATCACAGTTTTTTTTTGGGTGGGGGGATTAAAATTTATTGCAGTCTTGTGTGATGAATCTTCTACGGTATATAAAGGCAGTATCTTGGTTTAGTGGGCTCAGAGAAACCTCCATCGGAAAGATGACCTTGAGCTGGGTTTTGAAGGAGGAATGGCTAACAGGGAGTCAGAGTACCTGGGGTACCTTGGGCATGAAGGGTGCTGGCTGGGCAGTGGGCTGGACTGTCAGGAGTTTTATTAACACTGCGAAGGAGTCTCCGTAAATAAAGGCAGGTGTTAAGAATAAGGTCTTTTTGTTGTTGTTGTTGTTGTTAATCCTCATCTAAGGATATTTTTCCACTGATTTTTAACGAGAGAGGAAGAGAGAGGGAAAGTCAGAGAGAATCATCGATGTGAGAGAAACACATGGTTTGCCTCCTGCATGAGCCCAGAACAAAGCCTGGCCCAGGGAGGAATCTACAACCAAAGTATGTGACCCTGACTGGGATTGAACCCAGGACTCTTTGGTCTGCATGCTAGCACTCTATCCACTGACCCAAACTGGTGAGGGCAAGAATAGAGTTTTTAGAGCTGTTGTAACTGGAAGGTTTTTAAATTGCTGGTAACTTGCTGACCTAAACAGGAATATCTGTTTTTTATATAACATATTTTTACATGCCAGGTGCCATTCTTAGTGCTTTATATAGTTAACTAATCTAATTTTCATAGAAATCCAGTGACTCATGGACTTATTATCATTTTGCAGCTGAGATAACTCAAGATTAAGCGACTGACACGTGGTTCCACTATTAGTAATGGCAGAATTAGGAGTCAGACCCTAGTAGTTCAGTTCCAGATGGTGTGCCCTTGTCAAGTATGATTTACAATATGATTTCCGGGGCATATGTAATACAGCTAGGAAATGTCGCCCAAGTCAAGTTACCTTGGCCTCTGTGCTCAAAAGAAATCTCAGATAGATAAGAGGTGTTGGCCCCTGCTTTGCACTAAGCCGTATGCAAAGAAGTCTGCAAGCTGCATGCCATGACCCAACAAAAACAAATAGTGAGAGCACAGGCGTCTAATACACAGGGCCTGAGAAAAGATTGAGGGCCCAGGATAACAAGAACTGTCAGTGGACTTTGATAAATTAAACTTCCTGAGGCAATTTAGAGGACAAGTATTTATTGCCTCAAAGAATGTGGATTACGTACATTGGGGGTATAAAAGGGTTGTAAAAGGATTACCTATGCTGCCAGTAATGGGCACACATTGGAGGTCCAGTCCGATTGGAGGAACTTTGAACTGAGCAGAGGGGCTTGACAGTGCCTCTTTGTTTCTCCATGGTTTCAGAACTTTGCCCATCCCACAGGAAATTACTACTAGTACCACCATCAGCTATTATTTATCACTGCCATTTATTAATTACTTACTAGCACCTTACCTTAGTTAATGTGCATAATATTTCCATAATTATGATCACCGTGCTCTATTCACATAGGAGAAATCTGAGATTCAGAAAGGTGAAGTGAGCCCTAGCCGGTTTGGCTCAGTGGATAGAGCCAAAATGTTTAGCAATTTTGAATAAAGCTGAAGGGTCTCAGGTTTTACTTTATTCCAGTCAAGGGCATGTACCTTGGATGCAGGCAGGATCCCGCCCCTGGTCCGGGTACCAGTTTGCCAATCAATGTGTCTCTTTCACCTTGATGTTTCTCTCTCTCTCTATCTCTCCCCATCCCATTCACTCTCTAAAAATCAAAGGAAAAATATCCTTTGGCAAGAATTAACAACAACAACAACAAAAAAGAAAGGTTAAGTGACCTGACCAATATTACAGCTAAGAAGTGTGGGGCAGCCAGCTGGGTTTTAACCTGGGATTTTCTGACTCCAAAACCATACACAGTTTTTATTTCTTAGTGAAATTTTTATTGAAGAACACAAATCATAGAGTGAATACACCCATGTAACCACCGAAAAGTCAGGAAATAGAACATTGCCAGCTGTCAAAAGCCCCTTTTGCTCCCTCCCAATCCCTACCTATTATCTCCACAAGGTGAGTCACTATCTGTGCCAGTGTGATCAGATTACCTTTTGCCTATTTTAGAATTCTATTTTAACGGAACTAGAAAGTATATACTCTACAGAGTTTGGCTTCCATTGTTTACGAGATTCACTTACATTTTCTATATAGCAGTGGTTCATTAATTATATTGTTACATAGTGTGTGTTTCATGACTATACCACAATTTATTACTTTGCTATTGATGGGCATTTGGTTGGTTGTCACATTTAGCAATTTTGAATAAAGCTGCCTTGACCATTTTTGCACATGTATTTTGGTACATTATTATGATCTATGATGGATATATACCTAGGATAGAAATGGTGGGTGGTACACTTTATCTGAGTTCACATTTAATATAAATTGGCAAATCGTTTTCCAAAATGGTCAACACAGCTATATACTATCACCAGCAATGATGAGCATTAAGTTACTCTACATTCTTACTGGCATTTGGCATTGTTAATCTTTCCCATTTTAGCCATTATGGTGGGTATATTGTGATATCTTAGTTTTGCTTTACTTTTCCTTAATAATTAACAAGGGTGAGCACTTTTTAAAGTATGTATTTTTGACTGATGTCTGCTTTTTCCCATATATATGTATATTTGTTTGGATTTCTGAACTTTCTGTTCAGTTCCAAAATAGTTTTGTCCATCCTTGTGCTAAGAGTATATTTCCTTATTTTGATTAATAATTTTTGATATCTAGTATTTTACGTCTTCCAATTTTGTTATTGTTTTTCAAATTGTTGTGACTATTCTTGGGCATCCTTATAAGAATTTTAGAATCAGTTTGTCAATTTTTATAAACTAAAATATATTGATTGGGAGATCATTGAACCTGTTAAGTTTGAATAGATTCACATCTTAAAAAAATTTAGTCTTCTCATTCATAACTGGAGAAGATGTCTCCATTTAGTTAGATTTTATTAATATGTTCTACTTCCCAGTATAGAGATCTTACACGTTTTGGAATAGATAATCTAATATAATTGATGTCTTTAAATATTTTATAAAATGATGCCATTTCTAAAATTTCATTTTTAATTGTTAGATGCCGGGATATGGAAACATGATTGAATTTGCTTATTGACTTTGTATTTAGTGAAATGATTGAAAATCACTTGAACTTCACAGGGGTTGTTCATAGTAAAAAACCAGGATATAATGTGTGACTCTCCTAAAACTTAACTACTAGGAGACTCCTGTTGATTGGAAGCCTTCATGACAACATAGACATATTTTGTATATACATTATATACTGTATTATTGCTACAAAGTAAGCTAGAGAAAAGAAAATGTTATTAAGAAAAACCATAAGGAAGAGATAATACTTACATTTATAATGTTTATGGAGGGAAATCTGCATGTAAGTGGACCCATACAGTTCAAACTCATGTTGTTCACAGGCCACCTATACTTCCATGGTATGTTAATGGCAGTTAAGCAACCCCCTACAAAAAAAAAAAAAAAGAAAAGAAACATAAATAAAAAAGACACTGAGCTTTGGGAAACAAGCAAACTTGTTTACCGTAAGATTTATTTGAACCATTAAAGTCATGCATATTGAAATCCAAAAATTGTTTAAACTTGGCATACATTTGCTTATAAAGGACCAGTACTTCTTGGAACACATTTTGGAAAGTGGGATATGTTAGCACTGAGGAAACACTTGCTGGAATGGTAACCTGGCATGAAAGGCCCATGAAAGCTGGGGCTTTGGAGTATTTTCTCAATGTTTTATTAATTGAATGAATTGTTGGCTTTAGTGGATGAAGGAAGAATTAGATCAGGGTGAAGTCAGTTTTTTGGCAAGATTAATCTGATATCATGGTATAAGATAGACTGTAGGGAAATAAGGCTAGGAACTGAAATACCCAAAAAGAAGGTGTTTACGATTTTTTTTTTTTTGTATTGTGTTGACATCCTTGAAAATAGAAACCAAAAAAAGGGGTGTTTGTAAAGAGAATTGACAAGATTTGGTGATAGATTAGATGAAGGAAGAAGGAAGTTCTCGAGGTACTCAAAGAGTTTGGATGGTTGAGGATGATGGAGTCACTACGGGGGAGGGGGGTGGTGGAGGAGAGAGAAGCCATTTCTATTGTGTTTCCTTCAGGTAGCCTGCTGAGCTGATGGATGTAGTCATGAAGGAAGTGTCTAATTCCATGAGAGTTTACTTTGTGTTTGAGAACTTTCTATGGAAAATGGTTGCAAGTTTTTAAACAGTAAAACTAGTGATGGGAGAGAGTTTGAATGAAAAATACTGAAAACCGCCCCTGTCCTGCCCCATTTAAAAAAGTCACACTGAGGTTGAGTGAGAACAAATGTTTTGTACAAAGATTCTGACTTAATCCACAAGCCGTTTTTTTTTTCTAGTTCATAAATTCTATGATATCTACATATACATATAAAGTATGCTAACTAAACATTTTAAATTTTTGGTAATGACAGTTGTATAATTTATTTGTAGCTACTCTTTTCTAAAAGAAAGAGCATTCTAGGATTATCAACTAATGGGCCTTGGATTTTAGATATGAAAAGGCTGTGAGATTTTAAAACATAGGTTGTCTAGACATGCTAAGAGGCAAAACTTAGGCGAACCCAGACTACTACCACCACTCTTTATGTCTGCTCAAACCTAACAAGTCCCAAGGGAGCTGTCTTCTCCAGTTCAGAAGAGGCAGTGGATGGAATGAAATCAGCTCAGACTTCAGACCCACAGATTTAGATTTAAATCCTAGAGGAAATAAGTTGCTTCTTACCTCTTCATAAAATAGGAATAATAATTATCTCACAGGATAGTGGTAAGGATTACATAAGATATAAAATAACTAGTACAATAGGCAGTATGCATACCTATGCACAGTTCATCAGTGAATGAACTGTATTGTTGTATTTTAAACATACCATCTATCTACCAATTAGATTTGCCACACATCCCAAAAGTCATGTGCCTATTAGTAGTGCATCTAGTGATCTTGAAAGATGCTACATTTGTGATGAAGTTAATTAGGAGTGATAACAAATTTGGTGTAATTATGATTAACAGAAAAATAATTTAAAACATTTTACATGTAAAGAATAGTAGTTATAAGGGTCAAGTGTTGGTGGAGCTAGAAAATAAATTTGTCCTGCTGGAAAAGTTGTAAGTACTTAGATACTTATATTCACATTCAAAAGGAAATTAAACGGCAACACATGGTTTTCCTTCATTGTAACTAACATCTCTGTTCCATTACACCAGTGAGAAGAAGCTCATTACAGATGCTCTCAATAAAAATCAGTTTTTGAAGAGACTGGATCCTCAGCAGATCAAAGACATGGTGGAATGCATGTATGGAAGAAACTACCAGCAAGGGAGTTACATTATTAAGCAAGGAGAACCAGGAAACCATATCTTTGTGTTGGCAGGTGGGTTTCACAGATTTTCCCAGTTAATGTATAACAGATATTTTGCCTATTGTCTTTTGATTTTTGCAAACATTTATAAAAATGCAAAAACAGTTTGCTGTCTTTGCAGACCATCTAACAGATTGAGATCATGAAGTAGTAACATTGTTGATTTATTGTGATGATGATAAGAATATTTACTGAATGCTTTCTATATGTCAAGCATCTTGTTAAGCACTGAACAGAGAAATCTCATTCATCTTCTCATCAGTTTTGTTACTGGTTGCTGATGTTCTCCATGTTACTAATGTTGACTCTGTCACAGAGAGATTAAGTAACTTATCCAAGGCCACACAGCTCTTAAGTGGTGGAAGTAGAATGCAAACTTAGGTGACCTGATTCAAGTCCATATTTTAATCACAGTGTCACTCATTCAATAACTACAAAAAGCTATTTTTATTAAAAATACTATCATTGACATTTTTGAGGTATACCAGGAAAACACAATTATTTCTCAAATGCATATTAAATGCGTATCTTATAGTGGTATACAAAAACTTTTTTTTTTTTAGATATAGAAGCAAGAAATTATTTGAGTAAGGTTTATGGATATTGAACACTCTGTCAAATTCTTAATTGCCCCAAATTTTTCAATTTTAGGGGCAGGGAAGCTAAATTGGTTTACCCAGACAGAATGGTAACCTACGATGTGCTGTGGCCTTCTATTTTTCATTACAGCTCATGGCAATCCAAGCAATGCTTTTAAAATTTTCTTACTTTTAAATTACTTTTATTATAAACTCACTTAAACTTATATGAATATAATATAAGGTTAGATAAACACAATATAAGCACATTGAGACACATCTCAACAAAAATACGAGAATAAAGGTATAGGCTGAATATTAGCTAAAATTATAGACCAATAAAATTTTTGAGTTAATAGTATTGTGATGGATGATGTTTAGTTGTCTAAGTCACTTTTCACAGTCTCTAAGCTTGGCATGTTCTAATGAACAAGTGCTAACTCAGTGAGTGATCTTGCCACTTCTTCAGCTCTGCTTTTGTAATTCTTGTTTACTTGGGATCTTAAGTGTGGGGTAGATGTTGCCTATTCAAACAAATTAATAACAATAAACATGTATTATTCTATTTATAGTATGTGAAAGATGGGTTTCATATACTTTGATTCTTTAAACAACGCAGTCTCATAACTATTGATTTATTATTTGCCATCTACAATTTTGTAGGTACCCTTAAAATTATACAATCACTCCCAAGTAATTACTTTACCCAAGAAGTAAATTATAGTTTTAATTTATGCAGCCTTCATTATTTGGGGGGACAGGTGATCCAGAGCAATTTTTCCCTCTTTCAATTTTTTTCTTGGCCATTTTGCTTCTACTTTAGCCACACTAAAACATTCTAGAGAGAAAAATTAGGTAATTAAATCAATAAGTATTTATGGAACCTGCTAGAAAAGGATGAGAAACTCATGTCTGCCCATCTTGTTCCTTGCCAGTAACTCTGATGAAAGGCTCGGGGAGAGTGGAGTTTGAATAGAAGGCAGCATCCATACAGCCATTTAAATCAGGGCTATAGCACACATGGAAATGAAAATGAAACAGTTTCTTAGTTGAATTAATTACGTGTTATCTAAAGACTGAGTTGCCTGATTCAATTGATTGAGCAAATTAATTTGTTAATTAAAAATCTGCCCTTTATAAGATACAGCATGAATAGCAAATAATAAATGATGTTTAGCTTAAACTTTTGATAGTCTATATATTGTCAGTATTGCTCAAGTCCAATGAGACATAACTTTAGTATAAAAAGGAAATGCGTTAAAATCTATGATACAGATTTGGCAGTACCATTAAGTGGTTTCAGTGGAATGGAATTTACTTGTAATGTGAACTTATTAAATTTTTTATATCTAATTTATAGGCTTTGGAACCCAAGCAGAGTTTGTTACTAGAATATAAGTCAGAATCAGTATCTTTTCTGTTTTGTCCACTCTGTCCTGGATCAGTTCCTGGTAGTACGTAAGTGCTAACATAAGATTTGTTGAATGCGTAGAAGAGCAGAGACCACCAGATTTACTTAGTGGTGAATTAGGAGAAGGGAATTCTTCAAGTAGAATAACCCCACTAAGAATATAGGTTCTTTTGCATATTATTTTAGTTATGTTAGGTTTTACAGTGGTACCTCGAGATACGAGTGCCCTAACATACGAGATTTTTGAGATACGGGCCATCAAGCAAGCAATTTTTGCTTTGAAATACAAGAAACATTTGAGATAGGAGTAATCGCTCGGATCAGCTGGCTGCACACAACCCACCAGTTTACCGAGACTCGAGTGTCTCATAGTTTCCCACGCCTCAAGGTTACAGAATGAATTAAACTCATATCTTGAGGTACCACTGTATTTGCATTTCTTCAAAGGGAAAGGAGCGTAGAATTTCCAGCATTAAAAAAAAATTGGTGAGGAGTTAACTGAAGTGCTGTCTCTCCCTTCCTCCAACCTTTGTCTAAATAAAGATCAGTTTCAGACACTTTTCTTCTACACTTTTTCTTTATAAGAAATTATTTTTAGAGTCATTTTGTTTTATAACAAAGTTGAGAGGAGATATTTCCCATATGTCCTCTGCCCCCACACATCCATAGCCTCCTCTATTATTCATATTACTAACCAGAGTGGTACATATTTTTAAAAATTATTTTTAGTTTTCCCCCAAGAATGGACCTATATTGACATATCTTAATCACACAAGTTCATAGTTTACCTTAAGATTCACTCTTGTTCATTCTACAGGTTTAGACAAATGTATAATGACATGTATTGTTCATTATAATAATTTAGAGAACATTTTCATTGTCCTAACGATTCTCTGTTCTCTGCTCATTCATCTCCCTTCACCCAGCCCTGACAGCCACTGATCTTTGAATTTTCTCCATAGTTTTCCCTTTTCCAGATGTAATACAGTTGCAGTTGGTGGCTTTCCCTTGGTAATATACATTTAAGATTCCTCCATGTTTTTTGATGGCTTAATAGCTCACTTTGTTTTAGCACCCATGGAAGGGTATCTGGGTTCCTTCCAAGTTTTGGGATTAAGAATAAAGCTGCCATAAAAATATGTGTGCAGGTTTTTGTGTGGTCATAAGTTTTTAGTTCTTTTGGATAAAAATACCAAGGAGCATGATTGTTGGATTGCATGGTAAAAGTACTGTATTTTCCAGCGTATAAGATGACTTTTTAACCCAGGAAAATCTCAAAAGTTGAGGGTCATCTTATACGCCCAGTGTTGTTCTTATAGGGCGGGTATATCCCAAACTCTATAATTTAACTGGAAGAGTTGGGGTCATCTTATATGCCAGAAAATACGGTATACCTAGTTTTTTAAGAAACCACCCAACTGCTTCCAAAGGGGCTTAACTCTTTTGCATTCTCACCACCAAGGAATGAGAGTTCCTATTGCTCCACATCCTTGTCAGCATTTGGTGTTGTCATTTTTCTGGAATTTGACCATTCTAATATGTATGTAATGATACCTCATTGTCATTTTAATTACATTTCCCTGATAACATTTGATGTGAATCAGCTGTTCATATGCTTGTGTGTAATCTGTATATCTTCTTTGGTGAGTGTCAAGGTCTTTGGCCCCTTTTGTTTCTTAATGCTGAATTTTAAGATCTTTCATATTTTTTACAACACTCCTTTATAAGATGTGTCTTTTGCAGAAATATTCTTTGTCCAGCCTGTAGTCTTTTTCAAGCACTCTTCTTCGTGAGTTCCATTTATTAATTCATTTCACTGAATGAAGGGCTAGACAACTACTAAAGCATAGTAAAATAACTTATCAAGGAAACAGCTGATGACTAGTCAGAGCCAGGTAGTCTGGCTCTGGGGCCAGTGTAAGTCTCAGTTATGATAGTGTGGACAACTTGGTGTGTTTCCAAGATATACAGTAATTTGTGTTGCTTGTACAAGAGATATCGCTTCATAGATTAGAATGAATTTAAATAAAACACTTGCCATCTACTGCTTCAGAGAAAAGAACAGTGTAACGATAATATTCACAACTAGTGACTCAGAGCACGAAATATGTGCACATTAAAAGGGGATTAATTAGAGGAAATAATTTAATATTGCTATTTGCCCTTTCTCTATAATAGAAGTGTTAGAGATGAAAGAAAATTAGTAAAATGTATATGAAAACCTTCCTCCTGTCAGAGTATAGGGCACACCTCAGGACCCAGAGTCAAGTCCTCTCCCACCCACATGCACCTCAAAAGTACGTGAGACCCAGACTCGGCTGCCTCCCCCACCCCCACATTGGCTAGATCCAGGCTGGGCCAGTCCCACCCTTTTCAAGCCTTGCAGGGGGCGCAGCCTCAGGACCCCTGGCCTGGCATCAGGATGGGGGGCGTGGCCTGAGGTCCCCCAGCCCAGGGCGGGGTGGGGGGCGTGCCTTAAGGTTCTCCATCAACCCCTGCTAGGTGGGGGAAACAGCCTGAGATCCCCTGTGAAGCCCCACTGGGTGGGAGCATGGCCTGAGGTCCCCCATCAAGCCCTGCTAGGCAAGGACATGGCCTGAGTTCCCCTGACAAAAAAACTGGGGGTGCACCTTGAGGTTCCCTCTCAAGCCCAGCCAGGCAGGGGGTGCAGCCTCATGTCCGCTGGCCTGGAGCTTGGGTGGGGGCATGGCCTGAAGTCACCTGTCAAGCCACACCTGGTGGGGGGAGCAGCCTGAGGTCTCCTAGCTCAGCACCAGGATGGGAAAAGCACCTTGAGGTTCCCTGTCAAGCCCTGCTGTGCAGGGGGCATGGCCTCAGGTCTCTTGGTTTGGTATTGGGTTAGTGATGCAGCCTAAGGTCCTCAAGCCTGACTCTAGGGCAGGAGGCACAGTGTGAGGTCCCATCTGCGGCCTGAGGTCCCCTGTCAAGCCCCATGGAAGTGGGGGAGGGTGTAACCTCAGGTCCCTGCTGATTGCTCATTAGGGCTCCTGATGGGAACTTGGCCTCAGCTGTGGGTGCATTCGTCTTTGTGATGGAGTGATGGTCAGTTCACATATCCCCTCTTTATTAAATAGGATAGCTAACACACATATGGCATTTACTATATGCTAGCCTACTTACATCAAGTTGTTTATATCTGAACAAGTTCATGAAGTAAGTATTATTTTTCCCATTATGGACAAGGAACCTCAAGGAAAGAGGGTAACTCTCTCAAGAGAACAGTTAATGGTATGTGGCAGAGCTGGTTTCAGTCTACATTCTTAACCACTTTATTAAAATGAGAATCATAGATACAATAACTGTATGCTTTATGTACTGTATTTTTTTAAGTTTTGGAACCCGGGCAGATTTTTATTATTTGTGTTTTTTTGTTTTTGTTTTAATTCTACTTGATAGAGGGTCGAGTAGAGGTGTTTCAAGGGGAGAAATTGATATCATGCATCCCTATGTGGACCACGTTTGGGGAACTAGCCATTCTGTACAACTGTACAAGGACTGCCTCTGTGAAAGGTAATAGTAGTTGAAATGCTGTGGTTTTGAATTGTTATACAATGTTAAAGGTAATCTGGTTGAGTCACTATTGCATCTGGTTAAGTCTTTTGCTTTCCCTTGTGACCCATATGCTCTTATTATTAATAGAGATGCTATGTTCTTAAGAACATTTATTTTGAAGCACTTGTCTAAATAACTCAAATTTTAAAAAACTTTCCCAGTAGATACCTGTATTTAAAATATGAACACGGCTTTCAGCTGAATGATTCAATAATTGCTTTATTTGCCACTTCACCTTTTTTGGCCATGTAGACATCTGCCTTTGGCTCCTCTAGAATGTTTACTTTCCATTCTCTATGAGATTCTGACCGTATTTAAACCAGAAAATGTAATGAAAAAAATATGTATATGTATATATGTATATATTTATTAAAAAGGGTGTGAATTAATTCATGAGACTTTTCATGAATGACTTGAGATAAGTTTAATTGCTTCTCTTTAAAGTTCTTGTTTTGAATGTATTCAATCTTGAGTTTTCTTCTGAATTACTTGGATGTGGTGTTTTTCAGTGCTTGGGACTGTGTTACATGTCTCAGCATTGCTGCAGTATTTGATAAAAATACAGATTCGGGGCTTCATTCCAAACCTGAATCCGAATCCCTGGCAATTCAGGTTTAGAATGTCAAGATGATTCTAAAGTTTAGTAAATCAGAGCTTTGGGTTTTGATCTATTTTGTAGATTCTCATTATTCCTTCAAAAAAAAATTCTCACAACCATAATTTCATATAGAATTTTTAGAGCTGGTACTTCTGTTCCTCTTCCTTTTTAGGTTTTATTCTTGCTTTTAATGTCTTTCCTGTAAAAAAAAGTCTCAAAACTATCTTCCATAATTCCTTTGAAAATTATTTGTATACATTTTATGTAATAGTAACTGTAGTGATCCTTAAAATATATTGGCTCTCTTTACCAACAATGTCTGAACACCATAAAAAAGACATAAAAACACACTCCTACACCCAGAGATTTTAAACTTTCAATTAACTCATTGGAGTAGCTACAGACTAGCTGACTTCTCTGAAATACATCCTGATGATGCAGTGCTTAATTGGGAACTGCAAACTAATTTTAATATCATCTTAAGCAAAACATGATTAGAAAGGAAATATTTTGCTATTTACTTCCAAACCTGGTACACAGGAAAGCCAAAAATGATTTTATAAAATTGTCCACTATTAATATCCTTACCGCCTCCATTTGCATGTTGAAATAATGCATTTTCCAAGAAATACCATTTTATGAGAATATATAAAATATTTATTGATTAACATTTTGTAATGTTTCCTTAATATGGGGCTAAATCATTTTTTATTGCTTTCTTGATTTTTTTTTTCTAAAGCTATTACCAATGTTAAAACTTGGGCACTAGATCGAGAGGTATTCCAGAATATAATGAGAAGGACAGCTCAAGCTAGAGATGAACAGTACAGAAACTTCCTCAGAAGGTAAGGCTAACAGGTAGGAAGAGCCAAAGATGGTGGAGCCATTTTGCAGGTCTGTTAGTTTTACCACGATAATTATTTCAACTGTAGCTTCTCTTACTACTGTTTTCCACATGATGCAACCAGAAGTATTCCTGTGCAGTAAATGCCACTCTGTATACTTAATTCCCATTAGCCTCATTTGCTGACTTTTGATTTATTTCCCCTAATTTGCCCTTGTATATATGGAGCCATCGTATATTGTATAGAAAACTGCAGAAAAATCCTAAAATACTCACTGGGGTTGCTCAGTTGACTTTGAAAGATATTCTATAATTTAGAAGAGGATAACAAAAGATAATCTTTCTAATAATGGCTTTGCTTAGAATAATCCTGAAATTAATGTACTTTACTATTTTTACTTGATTTACTAGAGACATTTAAAAATAATTTTTAAAATTTATTTCAGAGAGGAAGGGAGAGGGAGAGAGAGATAGAAACATCAATGATGAGAGAAAATCATTGATCAGTTGCCTCCTACATGCCCCACACTGGGGATCAAGCCAGCAATCCTGGCCTGTGCCCTGACCAAGAATCGAACCGTGACCTCCTGGTTCATAGGTTGACACTCAACCACTGAGCCATGCTGGCTGGGCTACTA
>PVJN01032753.1:0-23981 GCA_004026805.1 Lasiurus borealis | reverse complement strand
ATAATTTTAACTTTGAATTTGTGTTCTATACATGAAGTCCAATGGGACAAAGGAACCTGTATCCCATGTGGTTTTGCCTTCCTTACCACTTTCCCTCTTCCTGATACAGTTCTTGCCTACGTGGTGCCTGGGGCTCTCTGCCCTGCATCACTGCCACTATTAGTATAGGCAACAGCTGACTTGGTTTTATGATTGGGAGGAGGCCTCCATTCTGCCATCACCCACTACCTGGGTGGGTGCCTGGATGAGGGCACCTGGATAGGTGATGTCAGACACATGCTGGGGATCTCAGGGTGCAGCCAGCAGCACCTGATGCTCTGGCCCATCTCCTTCCAAGTACCTTGCACTCCAGACACAGGTCCTGGGAGAAGGTTGCAATCCTTGAGAGTAGGTGATCCACTGTGTGTTGGGGCAGGAGTTTTGATGAGAAGTGAAGATTAATTCCGCAAACCAGTTGGGGCTCTTGAATTTTTACTGTGTACTAGACCAGGTCAATAGTATAGGTAGCCTTCATTTTAGTGTCATTATTGATGTAATATTTACTGAGTATTCTAGTTACACAGAAACATCTCTGTATTAACTATTAAGAAACCAAGAGTTTTAAAAAAATTATGTTTCCATTGAATACGTAATGACTAGCTAAGTATTAAGTAACATGCTGTTCAGTTAGATATTAATTCCTAATATTAAGAGACTACACTAAAAGAGTTAAAAATTTTTTAAATTTGACTAATTTCATTTCATATAAATTGTAAAGTGCTACTTGAACTTGACAAACAATATTTTTTATGTGTGTGAGCTCAAAGTATCTGATATATTTTCAAAACATTGTTAAATTGAGAAATACATGGAAGAGATGAAAGTAAGATGGCAGCATAGGTAAACGCCTTACTTGCTGCCTCCCACAACCACATCAAAATTACAACTAAAATACAGAACCACTATCATCTAGAATCGAGGGAAAGTTGGTTGAGTGGAAATACTACAACTAGAGGGGGGAAGAAGAAAGCACACTGAGACTGGTAGGAGGTTCTGAGGCACAGAACAGGCTCAGCATCTGGGTGTGCCTCTTTTTTAATTGGGAGGGAGATCGCCTGTGAGAATCTGCCTGGAGGAGCATGGAGTCTCAGCCCCACATCAGACACCCAGCCCAGGGTTCCGGAGCTGGGGAAAGAAGTCCTTATGGGCAATAAGAACTAAGGACTGTAAAAACCAGTGTAGATTGGGGCTGAGTGACACACAGGCTGCTGGAGACCCAGCTGCTCCTCTTAAAAAGCCACCACCATGAACTGAATTTACAAGCTCCCAATTGCTCTAAGCTCCAGTGGTGGGTGAAGCTTGGAGGGAGAGAAACTGGACCGTCTGGCATTGGGGCAGCTTTCTTCCAGACAGAGTTGCTCACAGAGGTCAGTGTTCCCACGTTGGGACCTCCCTGGTGCA
The DNA here is from genome assembly GCA_004026805.1 of Lasiurus borealis. Lineage (NCBI taxonomy): Eukaryota > Metazoa > Chordata > Mammalia > Chiroptera > Vespertilionidae > Lasiurus > Lasiurus borealis. Next base: position 22,541 of record PVJN01032753.1, on the reverse strand, counting down.
GGGCTGACTGGCAGCCATTTCTGTTTGCTCTGTCCTGGTGATTCACTGAGACACCCCCTCCCCACCCAGTTTATAACTCCACCCAAGCTGTGCACAGTAGCTTTTGCATATGAATGGCCTATTCTTTCTCAGCCTAAACCTGTCAAACAAGCTGCAGCTGGATCAGGGAGCCCCAAAGTTATCAATAAAAGGCCCAAGGCTGGCACCAGCATCAGCTTATTTTGCTTTACAGCTCAGCCTTGCATAGACACTTCCAAACCTGATACCAAGAAGAGGAATCTGCAGATCTCTCTGTAGCTCCTGCTGGGTGGCCCCAGGAGGTGGCTGACTTTGCATGTCCCTGGAGAACCAAGAGCTAGTGTACCCAGTGGTCAGTGTGAGACTATATCAGAATATAATTCTTTACATCCATAAGAGACACACTCAAGGAGCAGACTCAGTGAGCACCAAAGCCCCACTGAAGCAAGTCCTACTCCATAAGGGTATCTCCTGTACAGCAGCTCTCCCATTGTAGTCACAGCTGGTTCCCACAGCCAATTGGCCTGGGAGGTCAATCCTCACAGTGATACCAACAGCAATCAAGGCTCAACTACAACAACACTGTGCACACAGTCCATGAAGTGGTGCACCTAGAGTGTCCACCTCAGATGATTGGGGAGGCTGAGACACTGGGCCCTATAGGACACCAACAATATAAGGCCACTCTATCAACTTAAGGAGACTTTGCAGCTAATCAAAACATAGAAACAAACACAGGGAAGCAGCCAAAATGCAGAGATAAAGAAACATGTCACAGGGAGAATCCAATATGGCGGCATAGGTAAACACCTACACTGCTGCCTCACACAACAATTTCAAAACAACAACTAAAAGACAGAACGGACATCATCCAGAAACACAGGAAAGATGGCTGAGTGGAAATTCTACAACTAGAAGGAAAGAGAGGGGCTCATGGAGACCTGGAGAAGCTGCAAAAAGCTGAGGAACAGAGACGCACACGTGGAGAGAGTGGGTGCTGGAGTACCTGGCTGGCTATCTCTGGCAGGAGGGAAACGGAGACTCTCAACAGCATTGAATCTCTTATCCTACGGCACTAAACCCCACGTCCAGCCAAAACTCATACGGAGGGAGTTTGGACTGTAAAAAGGGAGAGGTGCACGGAAATTTAGGGGAGTCTCGAAAGGTCAGAAGTCTGGTGGCAGGCACAGCACTGCACGCAGAAGACCGTCTGCTGATTGTGCCACTGGCTTTCATGAGTGGGCGGGAGACAGAGCCTCCCAACTGTGCCACTTCTAACTCCACTAAACCCCAGTTTTGGGGGAAACCCTGGGGACCCAGACTCATATAGTCCCGGAGCGCAGGAGAGCCAGAAAGGTAGGGGTCTGGAGGCACTGTGGGAGCGCGCATGCACAGGGACCATTCCAGCAATTACCCAGTCATGTGAGACTCAGGGGCCATGGAGGGTGGGGCCGACTGGAAGGCAAGGCCCTGAGTCTCCACCCATTCCAAGCTCAACAGAGAGGCTTTTGCAGTTATGCACGTCTGGTATCATAAGGCTGAATCCAACACAAAAGTTCTCCCAGCATAGTGAAAATGCCGAGACAAAGGAAGAGATCTCAAACAAAAGAAATGGAGGAAAACAAATGGCTGGATATAGAGTTCAAAACCATGGTTATAAGGTGTTTCAAGAATATCCTAGAAAAGATGGATAAATTTAGCGAGACCCAAGAGGAGATGAAAAAGGACCAACTAGAGATGGAAAAGGACCAAATAGAGATGGAAAAGGACCAACTAGAAATTAAACATACACTGACTGAAATAAAAAATATTATTCAGAGACCTAACAGCAGACTAGAGGAAGGCAAGAATCAAGTCAAAAATTTGAAATATAAAGAAGCAGAAAAACACTCAACTGGATAAGCAAGAAGAGAAAAGAATCCAAAAATGTGAAGATAATGTAAGGAGCCTTTGGGACAGCTTCAAGTGTACCAACATCAGAATTGTGGGGGTGCCAGAAGAAGAAAGAGAGGAAAATACTGAAAACCTATTTAAAGAAATAATGACTGAAAACTTCCCACATCTGGTAAAAGAAATAAACTTACAAGTCCAGGAAGCACACAGAACCCCACATAAAGGAATCCAAAGAGGACCACACCAAGACACATCATAATTAAAATACCAAGAGCAGAAGACAAAGAGAGAATATTAAAAGCAGCAAGAGAAAAACAGTTAATTACCTACAAGGGAACATCCATATGACTATCAGCTGATTTTTCAACAGAAACGATACAGGCCATTCGGGAGTGGCAAGAAATATTCAATGTGATGAATAGCAAGAAACTACAACCAAGAATACTCTACCCAGCAGAGCTATCATTCAGAATTGAAGGGCAGATAAAGAGCTTCACAGATAAGAAAAAGCTAAAGGAGTTCATCAACTCCAAACTAGTATTATATGAAATGCTGAAAGGTACTCTTTAAGAAGAGGAAGAGGAAAAAGGTAAAAGATAAAAAATTATGAACAACAAATACATATCTATCAACAAGTGAATCTAAAAATTAAGTGAATTAAAAATTTGATCAACAGAATAAACTGGTGAATATAATAGAATCAGGAGCACAGAAAGGGAGTGGCCTGATAATTCTCAGGGGAAAAAGGGGTGAGGGGTTTGCAGGGAGAGACTGGACAAAAATCATACACCTATGGATGAGGTCAATGGGAGGTTGGTAAGGGTAGAGGGAGTGGTGGGAGCTGGGTGGAGGGGAGCTATGGAAGGGAAAAAAGAGAAACAAATGCAATAATCTGAATAATAAAGATTTAATTAAAAAAAGAAACATGTCACAAGTGAAAGAAATGGAAGAAAGCAAAAGAGTGGATATAGAGTTCAAAACCATGGTTATAAAGTTACTGAAGAATCTTCTAGAAACCTCTGAGGAACTTAGTGAGACCTTCAAGGATCTTAGTGAAAATGCCATAAAAATGGAAAAGGACCAGTCAGAAATTAAGCATACATGGAATGAAATAAAGAATAATATACAGGGATTCAACAGTAGACTAGAGAATCCTGAGAATCAAGTCAATGATTTGAAATATGAGGAAGCAAAAAACACCCAACCAGGGAAGGAAAAAGAAAAAAGAATAAAAAATATGAAGATAGTGTAAAGAGCTTCTGTGACAACTTCAAGAGTACCAACATCTGAATTATGGATATCCAGAAGAAGAGAGAGACCAATATATTGAAAACCTATTTGAAGAAATAATGACAGAAAACTTTCCCTACCTGGTGAAAGAAAGATTTACCAGTTCATGAAGCACAGAGAACCCCAAACAAGAGGAATCCAAAAAGGACCACAACAAGACATATCATGGTTAAAATGCCAAGGGCAAAAGACAAAGAAAGAATTTTAAAAATAGCAAGAGAAAAACAGTTTGCTACCTACAAGGGAGTATCCATACAACTGTCAACTGATTTCTCAACAGAAACTATGCAGGCCAGAAGGGAGTGGCAAAAAGCTATCACTTAGAATTGAAGGTCAGATAAAGAGTTTCACAGACAAGAAAAAGATAAAGGAGTTCATCAACTCCAAACCAGTATTAGATGAAATAGTGAAGGGTTTTCTTTTTTTTTTAAAACATATTTTATTGATTTCTTACAGAGAGGAAGGGAGAAGGATAGAGAGTTAGAAACATCAATGAGAGAGAAACATCAACCAGCTGCCTCCTGCACACCTCCTACTAGGGATATGTCTGCAACCAAAGTACATGTCCTTGACCGGAATTGAACCTGGTACCTTTCAGTCTGCAGGCCAACGCTCTATCCACTAAGCCAAACTGGTCAGGGCTGAAGGGTATGCTTTAAGAAGAAAAAGAAGAAGAAAAAGGTAAAGATAAAAATTATGAACAACAAAGTGACAACAAATACATATTTATCAAGTGAATCTAAAAATCAAATGAATAAAAATCTGATGATTAGCATAAACTGGAGAATGGGATAGAATTTGAGGCATAGAAATGGAACAGATTGATGATTCTCAGAGGGAAGGGGATATGTGGGAAGAGATTAAACAAAGATCTTATATGCTTGTATGCATTACCTATAAACACAGATAATAGGATGGTGAGGCCCTGGGGTGGGGTGGGTACCGCATGGAGGGGAGATATATATGGAGGGAAAAAGAGGGACATCTGTAATAATCTCAACAGTAAAGATTAAAAAAAAAGGAAAAGAAAAATACAGGGGACAAAGGGACCTTAATTAAAGATAAGGAGACAAAAGTAAAGAAAACGAAGAACAAAGCTATTGGAAGTTGAGGAATGAATAAATGACATCAGCAAGATGGCAGAACAGGATTCTCTAGTCTACAGAGCCCCATAGAAACAGGTAGCCTGCTGGGTAGTAGGTGGGTAGTAGGGCAGCACTGGAGGAGAATAGGTGGGAAAGTGGAGAGTGGCTGGAGGTAATAGCACTACTTACAACCAGATATATTGAAGGCTTAGTATGTGTCTGCCACTGGATACATAACATGCATGAACCCATTTAATACTCATCAGAACTCTGATGCCATTATTATTCTGATTTTCTGGTAGAGGAAATGGAAGCTAAGGGAGGTTAAATGATGCATTCTATGCTACACAGTGTGGAGGAAGTTGAACAGGAATCCAATCCAGGCAGTTGGTCTAGAGGCCATGCTCCTAATCATTACTCCAGAGATGAATTGTTCTTGGAATCTAGGTTTGGAGTTTCACATTAAATTCTAAGCCGCTCATGTGTAAATGGTGAAATTGCCAAGAACTGCTTAGTAATAACAGGAACATTTTAGTTTTAGTCCACTTATTGACAGAAAATAGCTGGAGGATCCAGGGGAAAAGTAGGAAATGGAAATATCAAAGAATATTTGGCCTAATAGTATCTTATATTTGTACATAATATTTTGTATTTTTCAAAGTGTTTTCATGAGTATCATCACTTTTTTTTTTTCTAAAATGACTTGGCAAGACAAGTATTATCATCCCCATTTTACACAGATGAGGAAATTAAAGCTTGGAGACATTAAGTGGTCTCCAAAGCCAAATAGCTTATAAAATTGGGATTCTAGTCTTCTGACTTCTTTCTACTAAGGATTATTAGAAAATTGTGAAGAATGAAATATTTTCTAATCTCAGTTAAAAGACCTAATTACAGATAGTTTTCTTCTCACTGAAATCACTTTCAAGTAGCTGCTGTGTCAAGTTTACTTTATTAATTGAAATTGTCATCAGCCAAAATAATAAAAAAATGTGGTATGTAATAAGGAAGCTCATAGATTTTAGACATGATTTAACCCAATTTATTAATCATAAAAGCCATCTGGAAATTAGTGCTCATTATTTTATTTCTTCCTTGGGCAGATATTGCTAAATTGAATTTAAACAATTGTCTCTCAGTAGATTTTGCTCTTGAGTCAACATTTAAAAACACTATTGGAGAGTGGACTATGGCTTTGAAGTACAAAGAAGGAATAAAGGGAAGGCAAAAAGGCTGACTCATTTCTGAGAATTATACATGTTGAAGAGAGAGGCACAATTGAGTGTACTGCTCATAACATTTACAGTGAATGCTTAAGGACAAGAATCATGGTGGTGTATATTTCATTGGCCATGATGAGCACTTTAATTTTTTCACTGGCTAGAGATCAGCTCTTTTTGCTCTTAATTTCTACCAAGGTTATATTTTTGTAACCTACAAATTCTCAATAAGCATGTACAAAACAGTATTCAGAGATTCAATATAGGTATTTGTATTCTTGAAATCTCTAGAAAATAGGATAGGATTAGGATGATTATAGAATTGAAGATGACAACCTGGTGGGGTTAATACCATCTTTTTTCTCTGTCAACATGAAGCTGAACTAACATACTAGAATCATAAATTTAAACAATGTTTAAATGGAATAGATCTTAGAGAGCTGATAAAGAGAATTACTTAATTAACCAATTAATGTACTACAGTTGGTGTGGAAAACAAGCTAGATACAGCACTTTATCCACACAACTTAGTGGGAAAGATACATAGTTAAACAAGTAAGTACCTGTTTAGTATGTCTGACTCCTGGTTATCCAAACTTCTCATTATCACATCCATTGAACAGATAACTCTCAATGTATAGTGTTGTGGTTTGAGGCCTAAAGTTAAGGGGCAATATAATATGTGCTTTGACATTTGGTGAAAACTGGGAGGGCCTTGAATGACCTCACTGCAAATTCTTCTTCCCAATCTGCTTCCAAGGATAGGGTCCGCTGGCCAAACAACTTTCCTTATTACAGGGGGTGGCACAGTAGCTCTTCATCTCTGAGTAGTGGACTTTTGTTCCCAGGCACCCCAACCAATTATTCAAAACAACCAATTGCATTGTTTCCCAAGAACCCGGGGTCATCTCATGCTCTTGTTACTACAAAGCCTGTCTCCCATAGCCTCTGGTTGTTCATTCTGTTCCAAAGTGCAACCCACATATGGCCCTTACGTGGCATTGTGTGCTTTTTATCTGAGCTGTGAATATAACTGACTAATAAATTACTGTCAATGACATTTGTCCAGGGTTGAGTGTTACGTGTTGGCTGTAACCCTCGGGTGAGAATCTCTCCTTCCAATGGAATTTAGAGAAGGTGATCTAAACAAAAATATTTTAGATATTGGGCTAATATTCAGTTTCTTATTGTAGCCATTTATTTCAGGGAGTTGAGAAGTGAATGGGAATACAGAAATGGCTGATAGGAATATAGATCACTCTTTGAAATCATTGAACACCAAGCATAAAATGATGAAAACTTAATGTTGCTGTACCCCGTTCCTCAAAACCTAATTTTTATGAACTCAGAAATGGCCAAGAAATAATAAAACTTTTTTTTGTCAATTATTAATCTTAGCCGTAAACTGAGAGAAGAATATTTAGAAACTTTAAAGAGATATGCTTCTTTAAAGATTGAAATTTCATCTAGTTAAGTTCAAATTGTTTGACTTATTTGCGAGGTCCAATTTTTCATCTGTCAGTTTTCAATCCTAACCTTGATTTAACAGATCTTGCAGAAAATTATTCATCTTCATATAAGAAGTGTACTAAGAATGGCTGACACACACTTATGCAGTTCAGTATAAAAATGAGGTAGCTTATGCACGCAGCAATACTACAACTTGTTTTTCTGAAGCAATCATTCCCTAAGGTCAGAGTCATTATTTACCATAAAATATTTTTCCCTCCAAGATTTTTTAAAATAAACCTTTATTGTTCAGATTATTACACTGTTCCTTCTGCCCTCCCCCCGCACCCCCCGTATAGCTCCACTCCACCCAGTTCCCACCCAACCCATGCCCTTACCCCCTGTCCTATTTTCCTCCATAGGTGTAGGATCTTTGTCCAATCTCTTTCCATACACCCTTCCCCCTGAGAATTGTCAGTCCACTCTCTTAGTATACCCTTGATTCTATTATATTCACCAGTTTATTCTATTCTTCAGATTTTTTTATTCACTTGATTTTTAGATTCTTTTGTTGATAGATATGCATATGTTGTGACTTTATTCATAATTTTTAGCTTTACTTTTTTTTTCTTCTTCTTAAAGAATACCCTTCAGCACATCACATAACACTGGTTTGGTGGTGATGAACTCCTTTAGATTTTTCTTTCTTTTTTTTTTTAAATATATTTTGTTGATTTTTTTACAGAGAGGAAGGGAGAGGACAGAGAGTCAGAAACATCGATGAGAGAGAAACATCGACCAGCAGCTGCCTGCACACCCCCTACTGGGATGTGCCTGCAGCCAAGGTACATGCCCTTGACCAGAATTGAACCTAGGACCTTTCAGTTTGAAAGCCGATGTCTATCCACTGAGCCAAACCGGTTTGGCCTTTAGCTTTTTCTTATCTGTGAAACTCTTTATCTGACCTTCAATTCTGAATAATAGCTTTGCTGGATTGAGTAATCTTGGTTTTAGGTTCTTGCTATTCATCACTTTGAATATTTCTTGCCACTCCCATCTGGCCTGCATAATTTCTGTTCAGAAATCAGTTGACAGTCATATGGATGCTCCCTTGTAGGTAACTAACTGTTTTTCTCTTGCTGCTTTTAAGATTCTCTCTTTGTCTTTTGCTCTTGACATTTAATTATGATGTGTCTTGGTGTGGTCCTCTTTGGATTCCTTTTGTTTGGGGTTCTCTGCACTTCCTGGACTTGTAAGTTTATTTCTTTCACTAGGTGAGGGAAATTTTCTGTCATTATTTCTTCAAATAGGTTTTCAGTATCTTGCTCTCTTTCTTCTTCTGGCACCCCCATAATTCTGATGTTGGTACACTTGAAGTTGTCCCAGAGGATCCTTACACTATCTTCATATTTGTGGGTTCTTTTTTCTTATTGCTTTTCTGATTGAGTGTTTTTTGCTTCTTTGTGTTTCAAATCTTTGACTTGATTCTTGCCTTCCTCTAGTCTGCTGTTAGATCTCTGTATAATATTCTTTAATTCAGTCAGTGTATGTTTAATTTATAGTTGATCCTTTTTTATATCCTTAAGGATCTCACTAGATTTATTGACCTTTTCTAGGAAATTCTTGAAAAACCTTATAACCATAGTTTTGAACTCTATATCTAGTTGTTTGCTTTCCTCCATTTATTTTATTTGTGATCTGTTTCTTTATCTCCATATTTTGGCTGCTTCCCTGAGTTGATAGAGTGGCTTTGTGTGCTAGGTATCGTATAGGGGCCAGTGACTCAGCCTACCCAGTTAACGAGGTGGACGCTCTTGATGCATCCCTTTATGGGCTGTGTGCACAGTCTTGTAGTTAAGCCTTGATTGTTGTTGGTATGACTGGGAGGAATTGACCTCCAGGCCAATTGGCTGTAAGGATCAGCTGTGCCTACACTGGAAGAACTTCTGTGCTGGAGAAACCCTTATAAGACAAGACTTACAAAAGCCTCTGAGCTCAGCTTGGATGGGGCGGAGTCTCAGGGTGGAGTAGATTGCATTGGTTTCCTATCAGCCCTGCCCTAATAGGCTACTGTGTCTCAGTGTCCCATAGTAATTGCTGCAAACACCTCTAAGAGAAAGTCGCCCTTGAGTTATGCCCACTGCCAAACAGCTCAGTTTCAACCTATATGAGTCTGGGTCCCCAGAGCCTCACGTGGAACTGGAATTCATTACAGTCAGGAGCTTTTGTTTTCCTCTCTCCCACTTGAGAAAGCCAGCCGTGTACTCAGTTGTCCATGCTCTCTCTGTGCATGCCTCAGTACCTCTGCCTTCCTGGAGCTCCTGAGTCTCAGTGTGCTTTTTTCTTTCCTTCTAGTTGTAGAATTTCCACTCAGCTCACCTTCCTGTGTTTCTGGATGATGTCCATTTTGTCTTTTAGTTGTAGTTTTGAAATTGTTGTGCGAGGTAGTAGTTTAGGTGTTTACTTATGCTGCCATCTTGGTTTCTCCCCCTGACACTCTTCTGATTCTTTTTTCTTTTTGCTCTTCTAATTGGGTGTTTTTTGCTTCTTCATATTTCAAATCTTTGACTTGATTCTTGGGATCCTCTAGTCTACTGTTGGATCTCTGTATATTATTCTTTATTTCAGTCAGTGTATGCTTAATTTCTGACTGGTTCTTTTTCATATCCTTGAGGGTCTCACTAAGTTCCTTAAAGGTTTCTAGAAGATTTTTGAGTACCCTTATAACCGTGGTTTTGAATTCTATATCTAGTCTTCTGCTTTCTTCCATTTCTTTCATTTGTGACATGTTTCTTGTCTCCGCATTTTGGCTGCTTTCCTGTGTTTGTTTTTATGTACTGGGTAGCTGCTAAGTCTCCTTGAGTTGATAGAGTGGCCTTGTGTAGTTGGTGTCCTATAGGGCCCAGTGTTTCAGCCTCCCCAGTCACCTGAGGTGGACACTCTTGGTGCACTCCTTTGTGGGTTGTGTGCACAGTGTTGCTGTTGGTATCACTGGGAGTAATTGACCTCCAGACCAGTTGACTGTGATGACCAGCTATGCCTACACTGGAAGATCTGTTGCTCAGGAGACATCCTTATGGGGCAGGACTTGCTTCAGTGGGGCTTTAGTGCTCACTGACTGCTCCTTGAGTGTGTCTTTTATAGATGTGAAGATTTAAAATCCGTAATGGTCTCACACTGACCACTGGGTACACTGGCTCTTGGATCTCCAAGGAGGTGCAAGGTCAGCCACTATGTGGGGCCACCCAGCAAGAGCTACAGAGAGATCTCCAGATTCCTCCTCTGTGTATGGGGTTTGGAAGTGTCCATGCAAGGCCCAGTTGTGAAGCAAGGCTACTGCTTCTGTTAGGTAGTGGGCTTTTTTTTGGAATCTCTGGGGCTCTCTGACCCAGCTGCAGTATGTTTAGGCGAAAGAACAGGCTATTCATATGCAAAAGCTGCTGCTTACAGCTTGGGTGTGGTTGTAATTTTGGTGGGGCGGGGTCTCTGGGAATCACCAGGGCAGAGCAAATAGTAATGGCTGCCCTGAACCTGGAGAAGTCCCTGATTCTCCAAGTCCCGAGAACAGGAACAATGATCTCTGTGAGCACCTCTAGGAGTAAGCTGCCTTTGCATTCCTGTCCCTATGCCAGACAGTCCTGTTTCTCCCTGTATCTATCTTGATCCCCCAGAGTCTCACCTGAAACTAGAGTTCAGAGCAAGTTGGAGCTTGTGTCTCCCTCCTAGTTTAAAAAGCAGCACATCAGGTGCCAACACTTTCTTAGCCTCCACACCTCTTACTAGTCTCAATGCACTTTCTTCAGCTCTCTAGTTGTGGAATTTCCACTCAGTCAGCTTTCCCGACATTCTGGGTGGTAGTTGTTCTGCCATTTAGTTGTGTGTGTGTGTTTTTTTAAAAAGTATATTTTATTGATTTTTTACAGAGAGGAAGGGAGAGGGATAGAAAGTCAGAAACATCGATGAGAGAGAGACATCGATCAGCTGCCTCCTGCACACCCCTACTGGGATGTGCCCACCACTAAGGTACATACCCTGACCGGCATCGAACCTGGGACCTTTTAGTCCACAGGCCGACGCTCTATCCACTGAGCTAAACCGGTTTAGGCTAGTTGTGGTTTTGATGTGATTGTGGTTGTAATCACCTATGCTGCCATCTTAGTTTCTCCCAATAGCATTTTTTTCCCACCGAGATTTTTTTAAAAATTATTTTTAGAGAGAAAGAGAAGGAGAGGGAGCGAAACATCAATGTAAAGTGAAACATTGATTGGCTGGCTCCATGTCCTCTACCAAGGATTGATCCCACAACTGGTGCATGAGCCTTGTCCAGGGATTGAACCGGCAAACTTTTGGTGCATGGGATGAACCACACTGACCAAGGCTCATCTAATCTTAATTAACTTATATTTTTGTTTCAGTTAAAAGCAAACAGTGTGGCAATCCTGAAGATGAATGCTCCTTAAATAAGGTGCTTGAGTGTTTGTTTGGCCACATGCCATGGCATCCATGAGAATGGTGCTCTGAAATTAACCCGGACAATTTTTATTTTATTTATTTTTATTTTTTTAATATATATTTTATTGATTTTTTACAGAGAGGAAGGGAGAGGGATAGAAAGTCAGAGACATCGATCAGCTGCCTCCTGCACGCCCCACACTGAAAATGTGCCCGCAAGCAAGGTACATGCCCCCGACCGGAATCGAACCTGGCACCTTTTAGTCCGTAGGCCGACACTGTATCCACTGAGCCAAACCGGTCTTGACCCGGACAATTTTTATTTAATTGAGCAAATAGAAATCGGAACAAAAACATGTAATTGTATAAAAAAACTAACCAAGACAGCCCTATTGTGCCACTGAACAGAGTTGGAAATGCTGAGTCATAATTTTTAAGCCCATCGTTATCCTTGTACAGTAAGTGGTAACAAAGCTTATTATGAGAAAAACCAGGATGACCTTTAATTTCCAGCGTGTCTTACTCTTTGAGCAGTATAAAATTCTACTTAGAAAGAGTAACTTTTCATCTTCTCCTGGTATTTTTAATTTTGGGGAGTATTAGATTGCTACTTTATTATGAAGGTTGATGGGGAGATCAGAAAGGAAAGGAGAATCTCAAAAACAGGATGATGGTGAGGGTGGAAGGTTTTATGGTCACATTTTACTCACTTTAACAGTCTGGAGACACTGTAGGTAAAGAATGAAAATAAAGAGCAGATAAGAAGGCATTTGGAATTCTAAAGTTTTAACTACCACTTACTGAAAGTCTGCTGAGACACAGGCAATGCACTAGATATTTATAACTATTAGTTCAGTCGTTATAACCTTTGCTGTACATTGGGGTCATCTGGGGAGCTTAACAAGAATACTGATACCTGTGTCTTTTCTCAGAGACTCTGATTCTATTGGTCTAGGGCCGTGGTAGGCAAATTGCGGCTCGAGAGCCACATGCAGCTCTTTGGACCCTGAATGTGGCTCTTCTACAAAATACCACAGCCTGGGCAAGTCTATTTGAAGAAGTAGCATTAGAAAAAGTTTAAGTTTAAAAAATTTGGCTCTCAAAAGAAATCTCAATCATTGTATTGTTGATATTTGGCTCTGTTGACTAATGAGTTTGCTGACCACTAGTCTGTTGACTAATGAGTTTGCTGATTACTAGTCTTCAACCGGTACTGCAAGAATTTTTAAAACATTTTTAGACAGGGGCATTGACCTCTTTTCCCTTAGATTGTCAAATAAAAACACGATAACAAGCCAATGTAACCATAGCCCTCTGGTGTGAATGAAACAACATTATACCATTTTTTGTCAGATTTTTGCAAAAATATATATGTATATATATTTTGGTGTGCTGCAGAATTTTAGTAATCGATTTATGTGTGCCATGAGATGAAAAAGGTTGAAAATCGCTGGTCTAAGGTGAGGCTTGAGCATCTGGAGTTTAAAAAGCTCCCAGGTGATACGAATATGCAATAAAGCTTGAGAACCACTCAATTTAATTCTCCCCATGACCTTAGAGTATAGATGTAATAGTCCAAATTTTAACAGTGGCACAAGTAAGATAAATAAGTTAAATAAAAGATCTAAAGTCATGCAGCCACTAAGTGTCAAAGCCAAGGACTGGGGCGCCGCTCTCTGCCTGACAACCAGTCCTGTGCTTTTCCAGGAGCTAATCCGAGGCTCTGATGGAATGTGTTGGCGAGCAGGGCAGGGAGAGGAAGGAGACTCTGCCCCAGGTAAATGGGAGTTGATGATATAGCTTTGTTTTTCATCTTTTATATTAGAAACAGAGTGTACATTTGAAAACTGGGACTGCAGCAGCTAAAAAAATATTCTACTAACATTTTACAGCCCCATATTCCTCAAACTGATTTTCTATATTTAGAAACAATGGAGCTGAGGTTGGTTCTCAGAGCTCCTTGACTGAAGGAAAAGAAAGGTTATGTTAGAATTATGCTTCAAAGATTGAAATCAGCTCTCTTCTGTTTCATGAATGAATTGCACTGAATAAATTTGGCATTCTATGAACTTTCTTACCTCTCCCATTATCTCTTTTCTAGCTCACTTTTCAAATGACAGAGTGATTTATTGACTGTCTTTAAAAGTTCCATTTCACTGAACAAATGGTGAATATAAAAATCTGTTTCTTGACCTAATACTGACTCATATATTCAAAACCCTCACTTGATTAAAAAGAACTCATAGGAATGGAAGCAAATAACTGTTAGATTATAAGAAAATTGAGAAAAACTTCAAGATTTGTTCTTTTTAAAATCAGCGGGAAGCTATTCAAATTACATCTTCTTTTAGGGTGACCAGAGGCTGGCTTTGTGTTCTATTTATAAATTGCATGTTTTATGCCACATTTGTCTGTCTGCCATTGACTTCAGTTATCTACTCCTCATAAAACCAAAATGCATTAGTACCTTTCAAGAAACACTCTCAATAAATAAACATATTCTCTACTCTTCCTGCCAAAACTCCTAGCAGGCTATGCACCGGGGGATTTGCATATCTTTGACATGCATACATTGGCAGAGGAAGCCCCAAATCAAAATTAAACTTCTAGAAGGCAACAAATGAACAAACAAAACAAACAAAAAAAACCTCATACATACAGGAAACAGTATGGTGGTTACCAGAAGGGGAGTAGGGAGAAGTAGAAAAGTGTAAAGGTAAAATATATGGTAACAGAAGGAGACTTGACTTGGGGTAATGAACACAAGATATACAGATGATGTATTAAATTGTATGCTTGAAAGTTATATAATCTTATTAACCAATGTCACCTCAATAAATTGAATGACATTAAAATATAAATTTCTATATTTTTGGAGGAATTATTTAGTATGGAAAGTCTGATAATTCCTTGTAAAAGTAAAAGACTTGGAAATAACCCAAATGACCCTCAGTGTAGGACTGGTTTAAAAAACTGAAAAATCCTTACTATGTAGCCTGCACTATTTCAAAATTTTTAGGTTCAATAATGATATTGTGCTTATCTGAGATAATTGAAATATTTATCGTTGAATGAAATCCCATCTATGCTTTTCTTTAAAATTCTTTAGCTTGCAAATAAACATCCCATTTTAACAGACAACAAAAAACAAACAAGAAAACCTCAAAAAGGTTAAATTAAGTATAATAAAAATCTTGATAAATTCTTAACTGATTGGTGGGTAGTGGGGGTTTACTATGCTGTTCTCTCCATTTTTATTTGTGTTTAAAATATTCAAAATAGACATATTTAAACATTGATAGACTCTAAGAATTAACAACCTGCCTCTTGCCCTGGTTGAGGGATATATAACCAAGCATTTATATTCTTTATGCTTCAGTATAACTTATATAACAAAAAGGATTGTTATAGACATGGAAATAGGTCACCTATTATAGTACCCAGGTTTGGCAGCTAACTATATGTGCATGCAAATACCTTACAGATCAGGATAAGTAGCTGTGACCTCATGGAAAAGTTGGGCTACAAACCTCATAAATGGAGAATGTTCTAGTTCCTATTGGTCCTCCTAGGGAATACTACTCATACCCTTTACTGCTTAAAGTAGCCAAGTCACTATTTAACTGACACAAGTCAGTTTAGACTGGCTGGGATTCTAGCAAAACAAGACCTTGTTATTTAAACATTATTAATATTAATAAAGTTGGAAAGGAATCTTAGAAATGTCTGAAAGCTGACAGGAAGGCCTTTTTTCAGATAAAATTTGAAAGAAGGTATTTAGTTTGTTTTGGGAACTTTTCTTTCATTCTCAAGCTAAGTTTTATAGAACCCTTTCCATTCTCATATTTATTTTTTTATTCTGCCTCTTTCTATGAGGTTCAATACTCATTTAGGGGAACCCCTTCTGGGTCTACATCTTTTCTCAATGCCATGCCACAGTCCCAAGCTACTCAGATCTTTGCTCCACTTTTCCCATTTCATTCTTCCTGCTTACCTTTATCCTATAAATATTTTCTTTTAATCAGAAGACTGGGATGTAAAATAAGTATAATTTGGGGAAATTAAAATTGAGTCCAAAATTACCTTGAGGATATCAGAAGGAGATAATACAGCCTGAGGCAGGCAGTATCCTTGGCCCTTGGAAAAACACATGCAAATGTTTTCTGAGTGAAATAATCTTCAACTATGGCTTCTAGTTTCCCTACAGATTAAGATACATCAAGTATGAGCTCATAATAAAAAAATTATCAAACACACAAGGAAATAAATCACCATGAATAAAATTCAACAGAAACAACAAAGATAAAATTAGGATTCCAATATTTCAGATATCAACATCATAAGATACAGAATATAAATTACCAATATATAAAAGGTTTACCAAAATGAAGGTTAATATTTAAAAAAATAATAAGAGGTCATTCAAAATGATCATATATATACTAGAGGCATGATGCATGAAATTCATGCAAGTCGGAGGTGGGAGGTCCTTCACCCTCTCCAATCAGGGACCCCTCAGGGGATGTCCAACCCTTTAGCACTCCAGGACCACTGGCTCCCAACCACTCACCTGTACCCCCCTTAACTACCTCCCTGCTGGCCTGGTCACCTCCTAACAATCCAGAAGAAAGTCAGATGTCTAGAAGATGTCTGGTCACCTTGTCTAATGAGCATATTACCCTTTTATTAGTATACTCGAGGCCTGGTGCACAAAATTTGTGTGTGTGTGTGGGGTGTCCCTCAGTCCAGCCTGCACCTTCTCCAATCTGGGACCCTTCGAGGGATGTCCTAACTGCTCTCCCCTGCAGGCCTGGTCTTCCCCAACTGCTCTCCCCTGCAGGCCTGGGTTCCCCCAACTGCCTTTCCCTGCAGGCCCAGTTGCCCCCAACTTCCCTCCTCTGCTGGCCTGGTTCCTCCCAACTGCCCTCCCCTGCTGGTCTTTTTGTGGCAGCCATCTTGTGTCCACATGAGGGGAGTCATCTTTGACCACATGGGACAGCCATCTTGTGTGTTGGAGTGATGGTCAGTTTGCATATTACTCTTTTTTTAGATAGGATAGGGGCCTGATTCATGGGTGGGGGACAGCTGGTTTGCCCTGAAGGGTGTCCTAGATCAGGGTGGGGATTCCCATGGGGCATGGGGCAACCTGGAACAAGGGCCTGTGATGGTTTGGAGGCTGGCCACAACCCCCCGGTGACCCAAGCAGAGGCCCTGGTATCTGGGATTTATTTATCTTCTATAATTGAAACTTTGTAGCTTTGAGCAGAGCCAAGCCTCCTGATTACTCTGTGGCTGCAGCCATTTTCGTTGGGATTTATTTGTCTTCTATAATTGAAATTTTGTAGCCCTAAGCAGAGACCAAGGCAGGCTGAAAACTTGGCTTCCACCATTGCAGGGGAAACCCAAGCCTCTTGCTCTCTCCATGGCGCAGTCATCTTGGTTGGGTTAATTTGCATACCTGCTCCTGATTGACTGGTGGGCGTGGCTTGTGGGTATAGAGGAAGTACAGTCAATTTGCATATTACTCTGTTATATCCTATTAGAAAGGATATATATATATATATGTATATATATACACATACATACACACATATACATATACATACATATATATATATGCCTAAGCGACCACCACAACTGAATTTCATGCACCGGAACTTTATATGTGTGTGTCTGTGTTTGTATACACACACACACACATACACATACTTACACACATTTATATATATATGTATATATAATATTTTTGTGGTTTCTTAACAAAAATGCACATATTCTTACCATATGATCTAGCAATCACACTCCCTGGTAAGTTGAAAACTTAAGTCTACACAAACACCTATATTCAGGTGTTTATACTAATTTATTTATAATTGCCCAAACTGGGAAGTAACCAAGATGTTTTTCAGTAGGTGAATGGACAAATAAACTATGATACAACTGGACAAGGGAATATTATTCAGCACTAGAAGGAAATGAGCCATGAAGTTATAAAAAGATAGGAAGGAAACGTAGATGCACAAGTGAAAGAAACCAATCTGAAAAGGCCACATACTGTATGATTCCAATTATGTGTCAATTTCAATAGGCAAAACAGTGAAAACAGTAAAAAATCAGTTGTCCCTAGTGGTTAGAGAGGAAGGAAGAATGAGCAAAGGAGCAAGGATTTTTGGTTCAGTGAAACCATCCTGTATAATACTGTAATTATAGATATGTGTCATTATACATTTGTCAAAACCCAAAGAATGTGTACCACCAAAAGTGAGGCCTAATATAAACTAGGGACTCAGAGTGATAATAATGTGTCAGTGTATGTTTGTGGATTGTAACAGATGTGCTATTCTGGTGGGCGATACTGATTTTAGGGGAGACAGTGCCTGTGTGTGTGAGAAACTGTACCTTCTTCCACTTTTGCTGTGAACCTAAATCTGTCCTAAAAAAAAACAAAGTAAAGTATCAATGTTTATTTCCTAGTTGAATTGTGGCTTTGTAAGAAAACATTCTTATTTCTATTAAAAAAAATACCTTAGCCTGGCCAGTGTGGCTCAGTGTGAGCATCAACCTATGAACCAGGAGGTCATGGTTGAATTCCCGGTCAGGGCACATGCCTAGGTTTCGGGGCTGTGGGCTCAATCCCCAGTAGGAGGCAGTGATCAATTATTTTCTCTCATCATTGGTGTTTCGATCTCTCTTTTCCTCTCCCTTCCTCTCTGAAATCAATAAAAATATATTTTTAAAAACTCCTTAAATATATACTTGCAATAGGGTCAGCAACAGGTTCTGAAATACTGCAGGGGGGAAATTTGTACTTACAATTTTTAATTGTGAGATTGTTATAAATTTTAAATTTTTTTTAATGAAGTCAATCATTATCAGTGTCCTTAATGGCAATTTCAGAGTTCAGTTTTTTGTATGCCATTCTTGTTTCCCCACACTAGAGGTATGTAGACATCTAATCATTTTGAAATTCTGCAAGGTCCCAGGGGAGCAATTATTCTCAATCTGGTGTTCACTTCAGATGGCCACGTTTTCTTCAGAGCTGACTCAAGGTTGCTGACCCAGTGAGTAAGAGTTTCCCCCAGGGGACAAGTTATAAAAGGCCATCTGCCAGGGTGTACCACTTTTATTCCCTTCTTTCAAAAAGGTTCCCATTTCTGCATTCTAAAATGTAGGGATGTCAGGTATGGGCACGAGAGCATTTCAGACCATTCCCAGACAGGCAAATAATGGAGAGTCTCACACCCATTCATCATGTCATGCAGCTTCTTTCCCTGGCCCAATAGCAGCACACCTTAGGCATTTTCCTACCACCTTCCCTTCTGGCAAGGCTCCTTTGTTTGCTACTTCTTCCCTCTAAAGGCCCAACTCAGACAGCCCCACCCTTATTAGCAGCCAGACCCTCATCCTTTGCTTGCCACTAATGGTGTGTGTGTGTGTGTGTGTGTGTGTGTGTGTGTGTGTGTGTGTATGTATATATATATATATATATATATATATATATATATATATATATATGTATGTATGTATATATATATATATATATAAAATTCTCTGGGTTTGTTTTCTTAAGATTTTCCCTATGAATAGAAATTGATTTAATATAATCTGAATGAAATAAACTGGATTTATATCTAGAAATATCTCTAGTGTGAGGTCAAGTGGCTTTCCATCTGGTGAGAGACCTTCGGGAGAAAGATAAGAGAAACACTAGGAGCCCATGAAAAACTGGCAGCGGATTAAGTGGAAGCTACACTGACATCCACTCAGGACCAAACTGGAATTACAGCTAAAATGTAGAAAAACTGCCCAATGACATGGCTCAGTAGTTGAGCATTGACCTATGAATCAGAAGGTCACAGTTCGATTCCCAGTCAGGGCACATGTCCAGGTTGTAGGTTTGATCCCCAGTTGGGGCATGCAGGAGGCAGCCAATCAGTGATTTTTTTGTCATCATTGATGATTCTCTCTCTTTCCTTCTCCCGATCCTTTCTGAAACCAATTAAAAATATATTTAAAATATAGAAAAACTATCCTGAATAATCAACTAGAGAAACGCTGCTGTGGCCGTAGAGCCCTGGCTCTTTTAAGTGTATCATTGATCACGCCTTCAGGAAAGAGTTGCTTAACTTATGGTTAAAATTTGGAGGCATTTTGATTAGTTAAGGGATGGATATGTATTAGGGCAAAAAGAGCTCTTTAAGTGTGGCTGAGGGCAAAATTAGGGATGGAACAGAAAGGAAAGTTGGCCACAGAGGTAAACTGATTCTTTGTTATGTTTTCTAAATTTTCTGCAATGTGTATGTATTATTTTTATAGTCAAGAACATAATAATAAAAATATATATACAGCAACTGGAAATATATGTATGTCCCAGTAATGAATCAAATAATGATCAGGTCGATAGAGTTCCACAGGGAAGCTAATCTAGAAGGGCACTACTCTTTTTTTTTCTTCTAATTTTCCATCTTTAAGTATATTAGATATACAAGCATTTTTTTTGCTTTTGAAAAATTAATCTAACTTGTTCCATTAGCAATAATGTCAGTATTAAAAGCATGATTAGTAATGTAAAAGTAAACACAGTTTGGATTTACTGGTAATTTTAATGAGAAATTATGTCATATCCCTGGCTGATATGGCTCAGTTGGTTGAGCGTCATCCCATGCACCAATAGGTTGCTGGTTTGATTTCCAACTGGGCACATACCTGGGTTGTGGGCTTGATCCCTAATAGGGGGCATGCAGAGGACAGTCAATTGATATTTCTCTCATCAATGTTTCTCTCTCTCTCTAAAATCAATAAAAACATTTAAAAAATAAATTTTATTAATTACTATAGATATTGTCATTTTATCAATAATGTGGTGTAAAGCTACCAAATTTTCTTTATGAGGCATGTTGTATTTGTTTCTAAATATATAAACAAGTCACTCTTTTGAATTAATTTTGCAGTATTTTATTTCATAGTCTTTTCTTTATCTTAAAGTTGGCCAAACATTAATTGTATCATTCAATTGGAACATTAATATTGCATAAGAAGGCAAGGCATTTTGCAAACCCAAAGAGAGTTTAAATGTAACTCTAGTTGGCGTGAGACTTATTATTAATTATTTAGAGGCTTTTTTGAGTTTTTGAATTGAAGTTTTCATCATTGTTTAAAATGTATCACTTATAGCAATTCTTTCAGTCACTCAATATGTGCTATATGCAATATATTCTATGGTAAACACGAATTGGAGCTTGTCTTTAGAGAGGTTACAGTCCAGTAGAAGAGGTAAGATGCATATGAGGAATATTATAAAAAAAAGAAGCAAGTTAAAAGTCTAGCGAAAATTAAGATATATTAAGTGGTGGTAGTTTAGTGAGTGTGCTGAGGAAAGAGCTGGTAGGGTCATTCTTAGGGGAAGGAAGAACATGGAAAAAGAAAGAAGGCAAGAGCCCACAGTAAGAGTCTTCCCCAGAGTACAAGTTATAAAAAGCCAGGTTGTGTCTTTCTCACTCTTACTTTATAACTAAAGGCCTGGTGCATGAAAATTCATGCACTGCAGGGGGAGTCCCTCAGCCTGGCCTGCCCTCTCTCACAGTCCAGGAGCCCTCAGGGGCAGGAGGTGACCTGATGATCAGGAGAAGGCAATGCCCCCATCACACCTCTGCTGCTGCCACTGCCAGGAGCACAAGCCTCAGCCAGCCCTGGTTATCAGAGCCTCAAGGGCCCCACCCAGCTGCCACCCAAGGCTTGCCTGTGCCTCGGGCCAGCTTTGGGCAGCTGGAGGGCTTAGGGGACTGGGGGACTCTGGAGGCAGGTACCACGTGCCTGCCACCCCAGTGGGGCTGGGGGAACAGGCGCCGCCATCTTGTGGCTGTGGGCACTGCCATCTTTGAAGGTAGGGCAGTCAATTAGCATATTCCCTCCTTGTTGGCTATGAATGCTGCCATCTTTGAGGGTGGGGCAGTCAATTAGCATATTCTCTCCTTATTGTCTGTGGGTACCTCCATCTTTGTGATGGTGTGAGGGTCAATTAGTATACTCCCTCTTTATTAGATAGAAAGGTTTCCATTTCTGTGGGAGAACAGTGAGTAGACACTACTGCTTATAGATAAAATGGACTGCTGTTGGCCATTAATCACTATGGTTTATATAAAGTGAGTGACAAGTTTGTGAGTTTTGTGGTTCCTACTCCTGACAGCCTGTCCCATGGACTTTGGACTTTCCTATCCAGCTCTGATAAGTGGAGAAGCCAATCCCTTTCAATAAATGTATATCTTCTACTGGTTTTGCTGCTCTGTTAGAACTCTAATTAATATAATATCCAGCACAAAAATTCATATACTGCTGAAACTGGTTTGGCTCAGTGAATAGAGTATCAGCCTGCAGACTGAAAGATCCCAGGTTTGATTCTGGTCAAGGGCACATACCTTGGTTGCAGGCACATCCCCAGTGGGGGGTGTGCAGAAGGCAGCTGATCGATGTTTCTCTTTCATTGATGTTTCTAACTATCTCTCTCCCTTCCTCTCTGTAAAAAAATCAATGAAATATATTTAAAAAAAAATTCATATACTTCTTTTTGCTATTGGTTCCCTTTCTTGTAATTTTCTCTTTCCTAGTGGTTTGGTAGATGTCAAAGTCTCTTTTCCTTTTCTTTACCCAGGATTTACTAGTTATTTTATACTGTTAATTCATAAACTCATGGTTTTTATTTTTAATAAGTTTATTTTACTATATTTCTGTATTTTTGCTACTGAATAATCCTCTTTCTCTTTTATATGCATCAGTTTCTGTTTTTAACTCTAAAAGGTAAGTTCCACAGGAGCAGGCATCTTCGATTAATTCACTGATGTTTGCCAAGCCTGGCATATGAGAGATCTCATTAGATGTTTATTGAATGACATATTTCTTTGTGATTATTCCTCTTTATATACACAGATTGCTCACACAATAATTATATCATTACATAAAATATTTATCTTTATGCTTACTGTGGGGTTTGTTAGTGGGAGGCAGCTGTTTTAATAAGTGGATCTGTTTTGAAGATCCAAATTCTCCATTGGGTGTGTAACTATAAGATCTAGATATGGCGACGAGTGTAAGGTATTGGAATACTAGCTGTAGAACTGAGTTATTCCCTACAATTTAG
>PVJN01032752.1:0-15738 GCA_004026805.1 Lasiurus borealis | reverse complement strand
GGAAGGCAGGGAGGGGGAGAAGAGAGGGAGAGGGAGAGAGGAAGAGGGGGAGAGGGAGGGAAGGAGAGGGGGAGGAGGAGAGAGATCACGTACGCAGAGCTATTGCTAAAAGGAACAGTGACAAATGTACAAACTTTATTGAAATAAGTGTTTCTTAAGTTTCATTACAAAATCTAGAAAAACAGCCGCAGCGCTTTCCGAGCCACGATTAGCGGTACCGCGAGCGGCCTGCGTGCCACGCGAGCGGCTCCGTCACGGGGGGCAGGGCAGGCCCAGCGTGTCCATCACCAGCTGGACCGCCTGCAGGGGCGTCGCGATCTCCTGCCCGGACTCCCTCCTCAGGACCCAGTCGGGCTGGAGCCTGTGGAAGAGCGTGGCCTCGAGTTAACCAAGTCCTCCTCCTGGAACAGCGACCCCCCCCTGCCACCCCCACACCCCCACCCCGCAACTCGGCTGCTCCTGGCCACGTGACTTCCTAGCCGGGCTTTCACCTCACTGCCCCCCACACTCCCTCCCTCTCCGTCTGACCCTCTGGAGGCAGCCCAGCTCCACTGGCGGGTGCCACTGCCCTTGGGGTGTCCTGTCCGGTTAGTGAGGCCCCATCGCCCCAGCTGTCCCCTCTCCCCGACTCTGGGAGGGACGGGGTGACCCTGGGTTCCTGTGGGGCTTGTATGTCCTCTCTGCCCCCACGACAGCCCTCTCTGGCTTAGAGGCTATGGAATGGTCGGGACCTCATGACCTTCCTGTGACCTCTGCACTGCTCCCCAGAACCACAGGCCCGACCCCGGCTGCGCTCCTTGCTGAGATGCGGCCTCCGGTCCGGACCCTCCTCCGGGCCAGGCTGCTCCCGGCCTCAGCACAGCACGCTGGGTCCTGCAGTCAGGGTGCCGGCACCGGACAGGAAGCCAGAGCGCCCCCACTTACCGCGCCACCAGCCGGGCCCGGGCGGGGCTTTCGGGGCGCCGGGGCAGGCTCAGGGAGCAGTTCTGTCTCGGCCCGTGGGGGGCGCGCTCGGGGTCCGCTCTGTGCCGGTGAGCCATGAGCCGGTAGATGCTGGCCACGCAGTCGGCAACCTTGGCCCTGCTCTGCGCGTCCTGGAAGGGAAGGCGAGCGGACGGCGAGCATCAGCGCCTCGCTCTCCGCCGACGGCCCCCCCAGCAAACAGGCGCGCAGCCGGCGGGCTCTGGCTGGGGTCGGACCAGGGGGGAAGCGTGAGCGGATCCATCAGAGGCTGATAAAGAGGGCGAATGTCCCACCCGAACCCGTACTCCACACCGAGCTGCGTGTGCAGCGTCCTGTCCCTCTGTGCGCCGTCACTCCCTGGGTTCCCCCAGTCACACAGCCCTGCTGGTCTGACCTCCACACCCCACACTGGCCCCTTTCCCCCGCTACCCACAGCCGACAGGCCCCCGGGTGCGTGCTTGCTCACCGAGGCTGGGCCCGGGGCCCTCAGCAGCGCCGCCAGCAGGCAGCAGGTCCTGGTGAAGATGCTCCCGCTCTTGTCGGGGACGCGGTCGCCCGGCTTCTCCTGGTACGTCCGCAGGAGGCCCAGCAGCGTGTCCACGCAGCTGTCCACGGCGCACACCGCGGCCGCCGTCCTATCGTACTTGAGGGGACAGGGGTGGGGGGGCAGTGAGCGCAGTGTCCACCGGCCCAAGAGGCTGCTCGGAGCCACGCTCCTGCCCCGGCCACGAGCGTGAGGGCTGCCGAGTGGCCCTGACCGTCTGGCACCCGAGTCCCTCTCCCAGGCACCCCATCTTTCTGCCTGACTCCCCGCAGGTCCCCCCAAAAGGGTCCGGCCTTGGCTCTCTGCCGGTGAGCGCCCCGCCCCCACGCAGACAGGCTGGACGGCAGGCCACCCCCGGGGCCTCCCAGGAGGGAATGCGGCGCCGGCCACGGACAAACACTGTCCCCCCAGCGCCTGCAGGTGCTCGCACGTGACGGGGCATCCACAGGCCGGGGCCAAGCGCACGGGCGGCACCTACCTTGGCGAGGTGCAGCAGCACCTGCACGGCGTAGCTGACCACCTCCATGCAGGGCACGCTGCGGTTGCAGCTCCGGATCAGCAGGAAGAGCTTCCGCACGGCTCCGCTCCGGGCCATGTCCTCGCAGCACCGCGGCGACAGCCTCGTGACCACCTCTGGGCGGGAGGGGAGGGAGGGGAGACTCAGGGCCACACGAGGCCCCCGTCCCCCGGGGCCCAGCGAGGACGCGGCACACGACCTCAGATAAGACTGCGGGCACAGGGACACTCACCCAGGTGCCGCAGGGCCTCAAGGACAGCCGACAGGTGCTTGTAGGTGAGCAGGTGGTACAGGGCCAGCGCCGTCCTCTGGCACAGTTTGTCCTGCTCGCGAACCTCGCCGCTCAGGGCCCGCAGGCTGGTGCGGATGGCGCTGATCTTCGCGCAGTTGCTCCTCTTCCTCAGCGCGTAGCCCCTCCACAGCGCCTGGGGGACGGGGCGCAGGTTAGAGGGCCCGCAGGATGCTCCGGGCCGGCAGCTGCATTATCTCGCAGGGTAAACAGCCTCGCCGAGTTGGCACAGGGAGCAGACAGCTGGCCACGAAAGGCCGCTGCGGTTCCCAGAAACAGCGAACGGGGCTTTCTAAGAAATGCCGGACGCTCCCGCACACAGGGCAGGCTCACGCCCCGACCTCCGGCAGCCACCAGGTGCTTCCAGCAGGCACCCACACTGCCCCTCGGGACCCCGGCAGGAGAGGGCGGCAGCTCAGCGCGGACGGCTCGGTCCGGGGCTGACGGGCTCGCCGGGCTGTTTAAAGGGTGTCAGGTTCCCACAGGGGCACTGCACCCGCAGCCCTGACCTCTCCCACCGGGGCGCCCGGCCCCTCACCTGCATCCGCACGATCCCCTTGCGGAACCGCTCCTGCTTCTTGCGGAAGAGAAAGCGGCGCGCGGCGGCCTGTATCACCGCGGCCGCCCGGTCCTGCTGCCTCCGAGCCTGAGCTTGGCGCTGGGCGGGGGCGACGCGGTCACAGGCCTGCAGGAACCTCCTCAGCCGCAGCCTTGCCCGGAACCACCTCTGGTTAAAGCACGGGAGGGTTTTACTTCGGGGAGCGGGGGGGTGTGCTCGTGTGTGCCTGTGTGTGTGCGTGTGTGCGTGCGTGTGCGTGCGTGCGTGCGTGTATGTGTGATCCCAGAGAGGAAGGGAGAGAAAAAGATATCCATGATAAGAGAGAATCATGGATCGGCTGCCTCCTGCATGCCCCCCACTGGGGATGGAGCCCACAACCCGGTATGTGCCCTGACCAGGACTCAAACCCTGACCTCCTGGTTCATAGGTCGATGCTGATCACTGAGCCCCGCCGGCCGGGCTACCTTGGTTTTTAATGTAACCCAACGTGCAGGTACATGCACATTACTAATGACACCGGCCTGCAGCTGTACCAGGACTGGACACCACCTGTCCGCCTCCTCTGTGGCATCGCTTCCCCCAACCCCGCCGCCAAGCCCACAGGCCACACCCGTGTGCGTGAGCCTCTACATCTAACCCTGGACACGGACACGTGGCGTCACTTCCTGGTTTCTGTAAATCCCGTCGAGCTGCGGGTCACTCTGCAGTGCCCTCTTCACACAATATCTTACGAGTAAGTCTTTGTTAAGTATATCATAAGTACATATGATCGGGGTTCACAACCAGAACACCGATAAAACAAAAAATATGCCCAACAGAAAAATGGGCAAAGTACATATTAGAAAAACGATGTAAAAAATAAAAAATAAAAAGCCCAACAAACAGAAGGATGTTAATCCAAAAGGAAAACAAGAGAATTTGCCAGTCACTAAAATGGCAAACCATAAAACCCGTTACAGGCACATGTGGGCGAGGGTGTAGAGAAACGGGCCCCAGATTCGCAGGGAGGAGCGTCAAGAGTGCCGTGACTGCCAAAAGCGGTGTGGCTCAGTGGATAGAGCGTCGGCCTATGGACTGAAAGGAACCCGGGTTCGATTCCGGTCAAGGGCATGTATCCTGGTTGCGGGCACATCCCCAGTGGGGGGCGTGCAGGAGGCGGCTGATGGATGTCTCTCTCTCATCGATGTTTCTAACTCTCTCTATCCCTCTCCCTTCCTATTTGTAAAAAATCAATAAAATGTATTAAAAAAAAAAAAAAGAGTGCCGTGACTTCAGAGCTCAGACGTAGCTGTATCCCTGCGTCCTACCACGTCCCCCTCTTCCTAAGCCGCCTCGTCATCCTCTCGCCTGCCCAGCAAAAGGCTCAGTGCGACGTGACCTAGCCTCCCGCCTTGGAAATGACTTGTTACGTATCTAAGGTGTTGAACACACGCGTCCCAGACGCCGCTGCGAGGGAGGGGCTGACCTGGATCCGGATGACGGCGTCCAGGTGCCGGTCCGCGCTCCGCAGGGCCGCGTGGCGCCGGTACGCCCTCTGGATCCGGACGGCAGCCAGGTGGCGGCGGGCGGCGGCCGCGAAGCGGAGGAGCCTGACTCTGGCTCCGCGCCCTGACGTCTGAGGGAGAAGAGAACATCGGTCACCGGAGACCCGACCCATAAGACGTCCATCAATGGCTCCGCCTGTACATCAGATGCCCCGCCCACTAGCAGAAGGACCTGGGGCAAGGCAGCTGGCCTCCCTGGCCTCACTTTCCTCATCTGTAAAACGGGTATGCTGATGAGCAGCACCTCACAGTTAGTATGAGGATCAAGTAAGTCAACATACAGCAGCACGTGTCATAATGAGTGGCTACAATTATAGTCATATTACATGAACATCAAACCTTCCAAGTAAAATTTTTATTTCTTTAATCAAAGACCATAGTTACTACAACTATGCTAAAGACTCAATGTTAAATATTTTAAGCAGTTCGCCAATTGTGGTTTCCAGTCTGCTTCCAAAGTGTGTGGTTTTTATTAGACAAAATGCTACGCTGATGACCACTTTCTCCAAGTGAAGGACTAATTCTGAAAGCGCTGCGGAGTGGGGTTTGAGGGTCTCTGATGATGGCACACGAACACATACATAAAACACTCACAGGGAGCCCTCTGTGACACGGTCCCACTGAGGATGGCGACGTGTCTGCAGGAACGGCCTGGGAGGTAAGCACGGCCTTGTCTTCTCTGTCTCCGGAGGCAGCTCCTGGCCAGCGAGCCGCGGTCACGCTCGGACCCTCCTGCGTCCTCAGGATGTGCTCACGAGCCCTCCTTGCGGAGAGCGTGGCTCTCCATCGCCTCTGTATGGTCACTGCTGCCGCCCTCACATGCAGAAACCTGCAGGCGGTCGTGGGAAAGATGCTCAGATCAATCTACTCATGGGTATTTATCAACCCCACTTAAATAGACACCGGAGGAGAGAGAAACTACAGGAAAGGCAGTAACAAAAAGACATCACAAAGAAAAGTGCAATTTATGCTTATGTTCTAGCAACCAGCATTGCGGACATGTACATGCACACATGCACACACACATGCACGCATACCCCATGTGCACACGCACACACAGGCACACACAGGCACACACATGCCTGCCCGCCCCTCCCCGGCAGGGTGCATTACCGTGCTCTGGCCCGCCTGGCCCGGAAGCGGCCCTGCACGGCTCGCACGGCCTCCAGCACAGCCAGGTACCGCGTGCGCGCCCTCCAGCCCCGGAACCAGGCCTGGATCCTGCGGGCCGCCTTCTCGGCACGCGCCTGCCGCCGGGCTCTGCAGCTCCTCCACGCCGCCTGCTCGACACAGAAACAGGCAGCCAGGTGCTTGCTTACGTGCCCCCTTCTGCAAGTCCGAGAACTGAAGCCCCACTGTCGCCCCGTTCTCCGGGGGAGCTGGATGACACCCCGGAAATGCATCGGGAAGGCGGGGCCGCTGCCCACAACCCCTCTGTGCTCTCCGCTCAGTCCTCCCGGTGCCCTGGCTCCCTCTCAACCAGGCGCCGTTTGGGGAGATCGGTAACGTGGCCCTAAACCAGGGCCCCTGTCGTCCCACGCCCAGACCCTGGGAGAACGGGAGCTGGACTTGCAGGTCCCGATACCTGGATGGTCACGGCGCGGGCTTTCATCTTCTGGAACCTCCGCCTCTGCAGGAAGCCCCTGGTCCCCGCCTGGATGACGACGACACTGGTCCTGACGTGTGAGAGCACTCGCCTCGGGAGCCTGGCGCTGGCACAGGCGCGGCGGCGAGGCTGCGCGGCCACCGCCGCCTCCCGCGCCAGCAGGACCCGCCGCCGGGCCCGCCGAGCCCGGAAGGACAGCGGCAGAGGGACCGCCGCCCTCCTCTGCCGGACGAGCCCGCTCCCACACAGGGCCGTGCGGGGGGCGGCCCGCTCCCCCGCTCCCAGCGTCCCTGGCGGGCTGGGGACCGCGGCCTCCTCCTGGGGAGCAGCAGCCACAGAAGCTCCGGCCCCGCCCCAGCCAGACGCAGGGGGCCCGGTGCTGGCAGCCACCGCGCCCTCGGAGGCCGGGCCTGGAAGGGCAGCCTCAGCAGGTGGTGCCGGTCTGCGGGCTGCCAAGCCCCGCCTTCCCCGCGCTGTCCCTCGGACGTACGACCGGCAGTGACTCTGTAAAGCGGCAGCAGCTGTCCTTCTCCCGGCTGGGCAGGCGGCACGGGCCCTGCGGTCCAGGTCCCTGTGTCCCCGCCAACTCCTGCAGGAAGACGGCAGGCCTGGGGGCCCCCACAGTGACACAGCCACTCTGCCTCTTCTCCGGACCCCCACCACGGCGGCTCTAGAGTGGAGATAACGCTTCCTCATTCCGACGCTTCTGAAACGCGGCTGAACAGTGACGGCCGCCCCACGCTGCTCCTGACTCCACTCCCACACCGCTGGGTCCGGAGAACCCGCCTGCACACCAGCCCCTGCCTTTGCGAGCGCACAGTGCTCGAGCGCCCCTTTCTCGTTTGCTCTGTGTCTCTCCAGTGTCACCGTGGGGGCCGCCTGCAGAGGCGGGTGGGAGGGACGCTGCCGGGGCGTCCTGCACGCGTTCTGAAGGCACTGTCCCGCCTCCGCTGCCTCCTGTGCGGCCGGCAGGGGCTCAGCTGCACCCCTCGGCCCGACACACTCTTCTCCCCGCAGCCTCACCGCCCGGCGGGCTCGGTACCGCCGCTGGATCAGCACCGAGGCCCGTTTCAGGGCCTGGTAACGCGCCTGCGCTCGGTGCGTCCTGAACGCGGCCTGGACCACGGCGGCAGCCCTGTGCATCTCGCGCAGCCTGTTCCGCACCAGCCAACCTCGGGCCCCGGCCTGGATGGTGACGGCGGCCTCTTGCAAATTCTTGGCACGAACGATGGCGCGGTGCCTTCTCTGGACCCAGATGGCAGCGCGGCGGAGAGCCAGGAACCTCCTCCTCAGCAGCAGCGTCCTGAACCTCCGCTGGATGACGGCTGCGGCCTGGTGCCTGGCCTCCGCCTGTCCCTGGGCCGGCCTGCCCCCGAACGCAGCCTGCGGGTGGACCGCGCAGCGCCTGGGGCTGGCGCAGCTCTGGAGCTGCACGCGTCCCGCCTCAGCCGCCCTCTGCGTCTGCCTCAGGCTCCGCCGCACTCGCGCTCCTCGCCAGCTCGCCTGGAGGACACGAGCGGCCTGCAGGAGGGCCACGTACTGCGCCCGCTGCGCCCTGCCCCGGCGACAGGCCCGGTACCATCTCTGGATGACGACAGCAGCCGCTTGCAGCTGGCGGAACCTCCCCTGGGCCTGGCGCCTCCTGACCGCGGCCTGGATGGTGACGGCGGCCCTCTGCCTGCACTGCAGCGGCCTCCTGGCTCCCAGGACGTGGGTCACCGCCTCCTCGGGGCGGAGAGAGTCCCTGCGCTGCTGGTGGGCGGCCCGCACGTGCCGGTACCACCTCTGGATGGCAATGGCGGCGGCCCTGCAGGCCACGAACCGCCTCCTGGCCCTGAGCGCCCGGAACCGGGACTGGAGGACGGCCGCCGCCCGGCCGCGCTCCTGCGCTCGCTCTCTCCGCGCTCTCATCCTCCGGAAGGCGCACTGGAGCGTCACCGCGGCCGCCCGGGTCCTCACATACAGGAGCCGCTGCCGCCTCCCCAGCCTGCGAGCCCGGTAGCGCGCCTGGACCAGCCGCACGGCCGCCCTCAGGGCGGTCCACCGCCTGCGCTGCGTGAGCATCCTGAAGCGCGCCTGGATGGCGGCGGCACACGCGTGTCGCTTCTGGATCTGCCTTCTCGCCGCCCGCCCCCGCCACGCGGCCTGCAGGGTCAGCGCCGCCCGCCGCAGCCCCAGGTACGCCGCCCGCTGCCTCCGGCCCGCGGCCCTGGCTCGCCACCGCCGCTGCAGAACCAGCGCTGCTGCTCTGAGCCGTCCAAACTGCCGCCGGGCCCGGGCCCTTCTGAAGGCGGCCTGCAGCCTCCGCGCCGCCCGCTGCTCCCCGCGGACCTGCGCCCGCACTTTCCAGCCGCGACAGGCAGCCTGGAGAACGAGCACGGCCGTCCTCACCTCTGAAAACCGAGCTCTCAGGTCCCGAACTGCCTTGTGGGCCCTGTACCACCTCTGGATCGTGACGGCGGCCCGGAGCACCGCCTGGAATCGCACCCTGGCCCTGTGGCCTCGGAATGCGGCCTGGATGGTGCATGCGGCCGTGGACTGTCGCCGGAAGAGCTGGCGGGCTCGGTGGCCTCTGTACGCGGCCTGCAGGCGGGTGACCGCCCCGTGCACTTGGCAGAGCTCCCTCCGGCGGAGCCGTGCCTGGCGCGCGCGGTAGAGACGCTGGATGACCAGGGCCGCCCGGCGCATCTGCAGGAAGCACCGCCGCGCCCTTCTCATGCGGAAGAAGGACTGCAGCGTGACGGCGGCCGCCCTCTGCCGCCCCAGCCGCCGGCGGACCAGGTGGCCCCTGGCCAAGGCCTGCAGCCGGACGCAGGCCGCCCGCACCCGCCTGTCCTCTTCCAGCCTCCGCGCCGCCGTCTTCCGGGCCCGGAACCGCCGCTGGGCGAACAGGGCGGCCGCTCGCAAACGCGAGTACTGCGCGCGGGCTTGCTGCATCCTCACCGCCGCCTGCAGCTGCACGGCGGCGTGCCTCAGGCTCAGGAACCTCCTCCGGGCGACGTAGGCGCGGTAGTGAGACTGAATCGTCACCGCGGCCGTGAGGGCGCGCCGGAAGGAGCTCCGGGCCCGCGCCCCGCGGAACGCCGCCTGCAGCACCAGCACCGCCGCGCGCGTCTCCCGGTAGGAGGCCCGCGCCCTCCTCGCTGCGACGAGAGCTCGGAACCGCGCCTGGATGACGAGGGCGGCGCTCCGCAGCCTCCTGTACCTCCGCAGCTGCTGCCGCCGCGCTCGGGCGGCCCGGAAGGCGGCCTGCAGCCGGAGGACCGCGGCCCGGGCCTGCAGGTAGCGGGCGCGCTCGGCCTGGCCCTGCCGGTGCGCGCGCCAGTGCCGCTGGAGGGTCAGCACGGCCGCCCTCCTCCTCTGGCACAGCGCTCGGGCTCGGACGCCCCGGAACCGGGCCTGGATGATGATGACACAAGCCCGGACGTGGCCGTACCTCCGCGCCGCCCGGCGCGCCCGGAACCAGGCCTGGATGGCGGTGGCGGCCTCTTCCTCCCGGGCCCGCCTCCGGGCCCGCCACCGGCGGAAGGCCCGCTGCAGCGTCACCGCCGCTCTGGTCTGGACCCGGTGCTTCCACCGCCGGAACGCGGACTGGATGAGCAGGCAGGCGGCCCGCAGCGCCCGGTAGCTCTGCTGGTCCTGCTTCCGCCGAGCCCGCGCCCGCCAGCGCCTCTGGAGGGTCACCGCGGCCCCCCGGCGGCGTCTGTAAGAGGCGACAGCGGCGACCATTCTCCTCCGAGACTGCAGGACGACGGCGTAACGTCTCAGCCTCAGGAACCGCTTCCTGGCGGAGTACGTCCTCCAGTGTCTCTGCGGGCGGGAGGGAAGGACACAGAGTAAGGCCGTGCCTCTGTGCTCCTCACACTGGAATGCGGAAATTTTCAAACACGCTGCTTAAACATGAGCACGTTAAATTCACACGCAATATATTTTTGAAAGGGAAACCTGTCTCTTTTGTGCGCATTTTGGTTTCTACATTGAACTGACTCACAAATCTTTGTCTCCACCCTCATGAGACTCCCTAAAGCTGGCACAATGCAAACATTCTGCAGCAGGTGAACACACAACCAGGATGTGAAGTGTCCACGCAGTGGACGTGGAGCGGAATGACTGGCACACGGGCCAGCACGGCCGAAGAAGGCCTGGAGGCCTCCAGGAAAGGACACGGCAGAGGCGACAGGCAGCCTGGGTGCCCCCACCCACACCCCAGGAGAGCGGGCGTCGCCCCATCAGCGCCCGAGGCAGCACACAGCCATTTGCAGTTGGTGGGGAGGCACTCACCAGGCGCATCTGTTTTTTTATGTTTTTTTGTTTTTTTAATTTTTGTAAGAGTTTCAGGCAAACTCAAGAAGCAAGATCTCAAATGCTCCGGAAAAACTCGCTGAAGTTAAGTGCCAGATAAAACTACTGCAGAAGCCTAACTACGATAATGTAAAAATTGACCGTATTGCACTGCCTTCCTTTAAAAGATGTGAAAACTTTCTGAATTCCCAAGTGCAGGATGCTCACCTGAATCACCGATGCCGCCTGGTGCCGCGCTCTCTCCCGGCGCTCCCGCTCCGCCCTCAGGACTCGCCTCCGCTGGCAGAGGCTCCGCCAGCGCGTCTGGATGGCCCGCGCGGCCCGAGCCTCCCTCCGCAGGCGCCGTCTGGTGAGGAAGCCCCGCGCGGCTGCCTGGATGGTTCTCGCAGCTCGGTCTCTCTCCTCAAGACAAAAAGTAATTAACATAATTAAAATAACTTAAGACCCCAAATTATTATCTGTAAGAAAGTCATTTGTTAAATGTTCATCCTGGAAATAAGACACCCCACACTGGTTGCGGGACCCGCTCGTAGTTGGAGTTGGCATGGTGCGGGGGCTGAGAGGCGGACTTGCAGGTACAGTTACGGGATGAAGCTGAGACTCCCAGGGAATCTCCTAAGAGCAAGGTCACGGACATGTTTGATCCATCACAGATCGTCAGTAATCAATGTACAGGCACTTAATGCGGTCTGTCTCTCAGATGGTGGTCCAGTAAATTCATGCTTCACTTTCAAAAAATACTCATTTTATGTTCCTGCAACTTTCCGCCCTTTTGGGGCCACAGGGAAATAAGAACTAACATCCCTACCCCTGAGTCCTGAACATTCTGAGAAATAAAACAACGGGAACCAAATGCTCCCTTAACAACGAAGGACCAACTGGGAGAGCTTCACAGACCAAATGGGCAGCTCCCCTAGTCTCAGCCCCAGGCCCTGACCCCCATAGGACAGACCCGCCTGCTCCCCGATCCTCAGCCCCAGGCCCTGACCCCCCCAGCACAGACCCGCTTGCTCCCCTGAGCCTCACCTCCAGGCCCTGACCCCCACAGCACAGACCGCCTGCTCCCCTGAGGCGGGGGAGTCAGAGGGAGGACAGGCCCAGGCAGGCCTCGGTCTACTTCCTACCCCACCACCCTGCAGCCCCAGGGGGCGGGCGTGCGGGGACACGGGACAAAGGAACCGGGAGTGAGACAGAAGCGCCACCCCCCGCTCCAGCGCACGACCAGCAGCGCCCCCCCCACTCTCACCCCCACCCGGGTACCTGCTGGCGCCGCAGGTCCGCTCGCAGCCTGTGCGCTCTCCACGCCGCCTGGATGCGCCGCGCAGCCCGCGTCTCCCTGCGGAGGTCCAGCAGCCTCGCGCAGAGGAAGGACAGGTAGGTGATCACCACCTGGGGGAGGCGCGATGAGATGGAGACGACTGTGACCGCGACCGGCCCTCCCTCCGTCCCTGTCCCTGTCCCCGTCCCCGGGACGCTCCCTCCCTCCGTCCCTGTCCCCGTGCTCTCGCTCGGCGGCGCACCTTCTCGTCCGGAATCGTGTTGGACATGTCCGCGTGCTGGACCATGGCCGGGATGCCGCCCAGCTCCCGCGCCGCCGAGCTCACCAGCTGGAAGTTGCTCCTCTCGTTCTCCAGCAGCTCCCGGTGCAGCTCGGGCGCTGGCCCTGCGGGGAGCGCGCCGTGAGCTGGCAGTGCCCGCAGGCGGGCCTGGCACAGCCACCCACGCCCACCGCCGCCGGACTGACCGGGCTCCAGTGCCTTCAGAGACAGGTCCAGGCCGCTGCCCTCCGACTCGGACGAGGAGTTGAGGACCACGCAGCCCGACTGTGCGCACTCCACGGTCTGCGAGGTGCGCTGGCGGATGGCGGCCCGCGGCAAGCAGCGCGGGTGGTAGTGGTGGATCAGGTAGCACAGCGCACGGCCGTCCGAGAAGGACACGGTGAAGTTGTCCACCTGGGGGCAAGCAGGGGGGGGGGGGGGTCACCTCCTCGGAGAAGCAGAGACGCTGACGGCTGTGTCCACCTGCCCTCCGTTTCACCCGCACCAGCCTCACCGGAAGACGCGGGTCCCCGGGACGGAGGGAGGGAGCACGCACCTGGACGCCATAGAAGGCACAGACGGCCCTCACCCACTCCATCAGCAGCCGGACGCTCTCGGGGCGCTGTTCCCAGGAGCCGCCCGGCCGCGGGTCCGTCTTCTCCCCGAGACCGGCGTCCGCCCGGTGGGAGTACGCAGGCGGGCTCTTCTTCCCCCTCCACGAGCGCTTCAGAAAGTCGATCTCCTCTTTTAACTCGTCCGGATTAACAGAAACGTCCACCTGGAGCGTGAGAGAGAGAACATGGCTATCTCAGTCCTTTGGGTAACGTGCCTTTCAACAGGGCATCACTCTAACCCCGGAAGCTAAAGTCTATTTTTCAGACCAATGTGTGCGCATGGGGGCAATGGTCCGTCCATGGGGTTTCAGGCCACACAAGCTGGTCCCAAGCTCGTGTCCACTCCCCACCCCGGATGCGGCCTCCCGCTTTGGTTTCCTCCCGGGTGGGAAGAGTGTGCAGAGGGTGGGGTGTGCGGATCAGCCCCGTTGCTGGGACAGCAGCGCAGCCAGGAAGTCACAGTTAATGTGACGAGCAACAGAAGGACGCGCTACCTGGAAGGCCAGCACCATCCGCCAGAGCAGTGCCAGCGTCTTCTCCCGGTGCCTGTCCACGATGTCCTTGGCCAGGATGGCGCTGCCTGCGGGGAGAGAGGAGTGAGCACCGCGGGGGGCCGGGGCCCCGGGGAGCGGCCGCGCGGGCTTACCCTGCTCGTCCTGGAGCAGGACCCCGCGGGCGCGCAGGGCCTGCAGCGCCAGGTCCACGTTGTGCATCTTCTGGAGGCGGCTGATGGCGGGGAGGCGCAGCTGCGCGGAGAGGTCCCAGTTCCGCGTGAGCAGCTCCGTGGTCCGCCTGCCCAGCGGGAGGATTTCCAGACGGGAGTGAGAGAGAAGGACGCAAAGGGAAAAGCCTCATTAAAATATGGTTACCGCCCACATAACTGCCCCCCAAGTTAAAGAGAAAGACTCTAAGACACTCTTCTGAAACCCTGGCGCTCCAGCCAGCACTCCGAAGGCCACACCCACCTTTCCATCCAGGAGCAGAGTGCTCACACTCTCCCACCACAGCCAATGCGATCTGACTCCAGGCCCTGAGATGTACCCCAATTCTAGTGTGTGAACCTGGGCAACCTGCCCCACCTGTGCAACCACTGCAGACAGGTACCCCAACATCTGAGGCCTCCCCCAGCCCCTTCGAGGCACTGGTGGTTCCGACTGCCACCCGTCACCTGCCACAGGGGAAACACCGTGGACAGGAGGCGGGGTCTGGGCCTAAACTGACCCCATTTTCCCCAAAGTGCTGTATAGACTGATCCCCGGGTTTTAACCCTGAATTCATTTCCAAACACGAAAAAGCAGTGGAAGTGGAGCAAATCCCGGTCCATCCGGAGGAGACGAAGCCGCCCCGCACTCACACGAGGCGCACCCCGCACTGCAGGTCCACGGCCAGGTTCCTGACGGCGAAGTCGAACTCGTCCAGCGGCGTCTGCACGTGGCCGACCGGCAGCCCCAGGAGGCCCAGGTGGCGGCCCAGGTCGCCCTCGCCGCTGAGGAAGCTCCGCGAGAAGGCCAGCAGCAGGTCCCGGCTGGCCTGCGGGGCCGGAGCGGGCGTCAGACTCCGCCCCCCACCCGCTCCGTCCGGCGACCTTCCGGAAACCGGCCCACACCCACCACACGCTCCGCCGAGCAGTGGCCGGCTCAGGCGCCCGCGGGGAAAGACCTGCCCACAGCAGGGGCCCCCGGAAGCCCGTCCGCTCATGGCCAGGGTCAGTCCACCCACAGCCGGAGGGGGCCACTGGAGGGCTCCCTGGGCCGGCCTCTGTCCCTCCACCCCACCCCAGCCCCGCTCCCTGAGCAGCACCCTTTTCTGCAGGGAAAACGGGGACCACCAGGCCCAGCCTTGGTGCGGACGGTGCAGCGCCCTGAGGAGACGGACGGGGCCGCACCTTGAACTCGGCGTCTTTGCAGAAGAGACAGGGGTCGTGGTCGAGCAGCCGGCAGAGCTTGGCGCGGTCCAGGAAGCACACCAGCAGCAGGACCTTCTTCAGCGTGAAGGCGGCCAGGGCTTCCTCGTGGCCTGAGGACGGGGGGCACAGCAGGCGGCTGTGAACTGGGTGGAGCAGGTTCCCCGAAAACGGGGCAACCACGGCGTGTGAGAGCGACGGGACACACACATGACACATGCCGGCCTCTCGCCAGGCCTGCGTGACCGGAGGCGCTGACCACCCCTGCGGGGCCGGCACAGGGGGTGTCTCCACGGCAGGCGCGTGGAGGAGGCGCGGGGACACCAGGACTTCAGTCCCTCCGTCCTTGAACACAGTGACCCCTCCGCTGCCCAGCACCGGCCCAGGCGCCGTGCGCACAACACAAACCCACGAAGATCCGACCTCCACAGGGGAAGTGATGGGGGGACAGGTTGGACGGAGAGAAGGCGGCGGAGGCAGAGCTGCTCACCATCTCGGTACAGGTGGGGGACAGAGGGGTGTCTGTACTCGGCGGCGATATCGGGGTTCCACAGGAGGCGGTTCAGGATAAACACCGCCAGCCCCGTGACGTCGCTGTTGTCTTCCAAAGCGATGAGCTCCCCAAACACGGTCTGGAAGGGAAGGGGAGCAGAGTCAGGACCGGCCAGCGGCTCCAAGAGGCCGGGGCTGGCTGGGGAGGTGGACGCCGTCTCCGATGGAAGGGCCGGCCCCGCTCTCGGTCCCCAGGAGGAGGAAAGGGACTGTGGCTGCCACGCCATCTCTAAACCCGGTGCAACGCTTCTGTAACCCCATTGGTTTTCACATCCTCAATACGACTGAGCCCCGGACCACGCCGCTTTAGGCACCGTGTTCAGAGGGTCGCCTGCGTCAGACCGGGGCAGGTCGGAGCCCGGCCGGTGCTGACACTCAGTCCCTTCACTTTCCCACTCTGTGTCTCTGGAGAAGTGGGAGCTGTAGCGCAGCCTCGATGCTGTTAGCAGGTTTCGATTTGAAAAGGGACTTAAAGCAGCCTCGTTCTGTCACACAGGAGCTGACGCTACTTGTCGTTCTAGCTAGCACCGCGCCACGTATGTTTCAGAAACGAACAGAAAAGTGACTGTAAGACTAAGTGGCAATGATCTACATCAGCCCGGTCCCCTACCTCGTGAGCACTTGGACTGCAAACGGGAAGAAAACGCTAATCTAAAAAGCTTTCATAAGGGAAACCGTATTTCACTGTCAACGTCTCCTAAAAGCACGTTCTGGGGGGTCCTCACCTCCAGACCGATGCGCAGCCACAGGGGGTTGTAGGACAGCAGCCAGTTGAGGACTTTCTGCCGCTCCCCTGAAACGCAAGCA
>PVJN01032751.1:0-23944 GCA_004026805.1 Lasiurus borealis | reverse complement strand
CATCTCTCTTAAGGGCATTCACACTTCATTCCACTCTCTAATATGTCACACCTAATTCTTATTTTATATTTATATTTTATCATTATTATTACTATAACATAAATCAAATTAAAAAAGAATAATGGTATAAATAAATAAATGAGTTTCAGAAAAAATGTTATTTATTCACCTATTCTGTATAGTTCCACTTTTTTCAGAGTAGTAGGAAATGGAGAATGTATAGGAGAAAAGAGTAGAAAAGGACATCTTCATTTAATTGAATTAATAATAAAATTTCCTTCCTAAATGTGAAATTGTCTTCCAAATAGCTTGTTGAAAAGAAGAAAATGATGCTTTTAGAGCTGAGTTTCTCTGTATAAACTAGCCTACACTGTGATCAAAGTCTAAAATTCTCTTTCATTTGCTTAACCTACTCCTAAAAGCACTCAGGAGAGTTGACTCCCACCAAGGAGATCCCAAATTCTTGTTGGCTCCTATGAGGGGCCTGAAACAGCTCACATTCTCTCCTCTCCTTAAGAAGTTTTCTTAAGTTTTCTCCTTAAGAAGTTTAGCACCCAGGATATTCAGAACTTTCTAGAAACAAAAATAACACCAAATTTAAGACAACAATATCTTGCAAAATAAATGGTTGTATTATTTTTTTAACTAAGAGATTGAAAATTTAATCTTTCAAATTACAAATTTTTAAAACGCATAACAGGGCTCCCAACCCAAGTTTTAAAAAGTTTCACATAAATTAATTAGTAGAGCTTAGATATCTTACTCAGAAGATAATGTTAATTTTTTTTAGTCTGGGTATTATAATAAGATTAAGGGGATAATACAAGGCATTTTTTATGGTTATAGAAAAATAACAGGAGAATTACAACATACAGCACAGATTGAAATATGACAACCAGTTTTCTTCCTGGATTAATTTTCATTCAAATGTTTAAACAATATTCACAGCCTTCAGTTTTATCACAGGAGATTCTAATTCTATACCACTTAAAATAAAGTATTTGAGCAAATAAGCATTATAACAGAAAAAGCTTTTTCAATAAGCTTGTTAATTAGAGGCTTAGAGTCTATAGCTTTAGTCAGAACCTACTAGCCAACACTGGAATAAAGAAATAGCTACCAGTGGCTAATGGAATCAAAGTGCTATAAAGAACAGAATAGAAAATCTAGTGTTTATACTGAGACATTATAGAACTTATAATGATGTACATCTACCTCTTAGACCTCCAGATATCTAGGGACTTCCAGAAAGACTCCAAAGGGATTTCAGACTAATTCTGAGTTCTGCCATTATGTTTAGTATCAATTTTATTTCTAACTAGAGGCCCAGTGCACGAAATTTGTGCATGCATACAATCCCTAGGCCTAGCTGGCTACCGAAGCGCAAACATCTGGCGTGGAAGGGCAGGTTCCAGCTAACCTCTGAGCCCAGGGAAGCTCTTGGGCCCCTGGGCACCCCCGCGGCCCTTCCACCTGAGTCACGGTGCCCAAGTCCCCACACAGAGATGCAGTGAGTGTAGCTGGATGCTGTGGGTCAAAGCACAGCATGGATTTCTGGGCTGCCCAGTGGCGCCACACAGAAGCGAGGTATGCAGCACACTCTTTCCCAGCCAGCCTCACAGACCAGCTCCTATATAAATCTACGGGGAGCCCCAGCCGGCCCTTGTGGTCCCTGTGGTTGCAGCCTGGCTCACCCAGAAGAGGCTGCACAGGTGCGGGGCAGGCTCCTCGTGGGCACCCCTGCCCCCAGGTAACTGGCAAGAGGTTGCAGCCCCCCACCCAGGTGCTGTAGGAGGTTGGTTGCCACCACCCATCCTCGTTCCCCGTCCCAGCCTGGGCCCACCCCTGATCCGGAAATCAGGTCCTGCGGGCCACTGGTCACCATCTGTAGGGCAATTAGGCCCCTGTTCATACCTGCCTTTGCCTGGCACTGACCCCTCACCTGCTCCAACATCCCACCATGGTCCTGCTCTCGTTGAGCCCATCAGGGTTGGCAGTGCCTCCACTGCTGCCCGCTGCCAGCGCCACAACACTGATGCCTGCCATGTTCCACGCTATCTCCTGGTGGTCAGCACATGTCATAGCGAGCGATTGAACTGCTGATCGAACTCCTGGTTGAGGGGACAATTTGCATATCAGGCTGTTATTATATAGGATAGCTATTTATACTGTTGAGATACTAATATAACACGATTTAACTGATCTTTATAACAATAGTTTGGATTCACCATTTGTCTTATTGGTAGCTGTATTCAGTTCTCTAAAAATCTAAAAGAACAAAATGTCCTGTTATAGACTGAATGTTTGTGTTCTACCAAAATTCATATGTTGACATCTAATTCCCAATGTGATAGTATTTGGAAGTGGGTCACTTGGGATATAATGAGATAGTGAGGGTGGAGCCCTTATGAGTGGGATTAGGATTCTTAAAAGAAAAGGCCAAAGAGCTGGCTTGCTCCTCTTTTATCCATATGAGAATACAAGAAGTTGGCAGTCTGAAACTCAGAAGAGAACTTTCTTCAGAACATAATCTGGGACCTGCAGTCTCCAGAATTGTGAGAAATAAATTTATCGTTAATAAGCCACCAAGTATATAGTAATCTGATATGAACTAACATATACCCTATCAGGAGTTATGTCAGATTTCAAAAACATGTATGTGGAATTCTAAAAGTTAAAGTCATTTTAATTCCTAAACATTACATCCTTTTCCAACCAATCTAAGCTTCTGGTCACTTCTCAACACACCTCAAGTTTTCCCATAATTGTGCCTTTTTTCCACAGAAGTACCTGTTGCCCCTACCTATGTATGTCTAAGTTTCACCATGCCTTCAGAATCCCTTTGAAATAATACCTTTTCTAGAAAGCTTTCCTTAAAAAGGCCAAAGCCCCAACTTGATGTGTTCACTCCATCCTCTGAACTATAGTAGTTTCTGTCTATAGCAGATAAGTCTACGTTTTATCACCTCTGCTAGACTAGAAGTAATTTTAGAGAAGGCTCATGGCTTACAAATTTTCCTTAGTCCTTTATATAGCTTGGTGTCATGGTTTGCATATATTAGATGCTCAACTAGTTTTTGTTTAATCAGAAATTAATCCCCCCCCAAAGAGAACTTTAGGACAATATTTCTTACCTTTAAGCAAGCAGAATTTAGTCCGGCAGATTAAACCTCAAAGGAAGGGAAATCCAGACATTACTGAATAGTGCCCATCCAAGCAACACTGGAGCCTATAGCAAAAGATAAAAACAATAACACTGATCCTATCTTCATTTAAAATTTTGTTCATTGTAGATATTTAAATTTTTAATTTTGATTATTCAAAAATTTTATTATTCAAATACTGCATTAAAATACTATTTATCTTGATACCTGAGTTTTTAACACCTTACATTTTGCACCTGAGGCAAGTGCCTTACTCTCTTCACTTTATTTCCAGACCTCCAATAGTCATAATTAAGTAGATGGCAGCTTAAGATACTCAAATCATTTGCCCATTCTGAGCATAATGCTGGCCATTGTACGGATATTTAGGAAAAAACTAAACCGACTTCCAAATTCTCAGATAAAGTTTCTACTGTAATGTTGAGCTAGAGTGTTAGCCCATTCCTACAAATACTATGCCAAGAGGGAAGAAAGATGCAGATGGTCATACATGTTGAGTAAAACAAGATCATCCCTGGGGCAGTGAAAACAGATATGCCAGACACAAGACTTTCCTTCCAAAAGAAGCCAGACACCAGAAGTTGCATATTGTACAATTCTATTTATTAAAAATTCAGAGCAGACAAAAGTAATCTTACATGATGGTTACTCTTGAGGGAGATGTCATGTTTAGATGGGGATAAGCAGAGTCTTCGGGGGAGATGACAATGTTCTATTTCTTGAAAAGAAGGCTAATTACAGTAGATGGGTGTGCTACTTTGAGAAAGTCCATTGAAAATTTTGTGTATATGCTATACATCAAAAAAGTTTTGTGAAAATAATAATAACATTGTTGCCAACATACCATTGCTTAAATCTATAACTAACCTTTTTTTAATTGAAGGACAGAAATTCACAGAAACATTCTAAATCTCTCTCTTTCTTTCTCTCCCCATATATATGTATTAAAAGCTATTCTTAAAAATAAAAATGAAAAATGCTCTCCCCTCCTCTCTGTAAATAATCAATAAAAAATAAAAATAATAAAAAATAAAATAAATAAATAAAAATCAATCAATCAATAAATAAAAATGCATTGAATTCTAATTCTCCATTTCTGGTAGATTTTTCTCCTTAGCTATAAATACATATACCTAACTATATGGTAGGTTCTTGCACCTATCTTCTCTTCAGGAATTAATAACTGAACATGTCTAAAAACTAGCTCATTGTTCTCCTCTCCTACTTTCTCTATCTCAACAGGTATTATCACTATCTCCTCATTTGCCCAAATCAAAAACATCACATTTTCTTACTATTTACATTTTCCTTACTGCTCAAACAAACACTATTTCCTATCAAGAAATGCCTTCATTCACCCTAACAAGTTTGGATCAGTGGATAGAGCATCGGCCTGCAGATTAAAAGGTCCAACGTTTGATTCCAGTCAAGGGCATGTACCTTGATTGCGGGCTCATCCCCAATAGGAGGTGCCCAGGAGACGGCTGATCAACGTTTCTCTCTCATCAATGTTTCTACCTCTCTATCTCTCCCTTTCTCTCTGTAAAAAATCAATACAAATATATTTTAAAAAAAGGAAATGCCTTCATTTCTTCAATACCATCATTTTAGTCCCATAGCCTCCATTCCCACTTTCTTGCCTTATTTCAGTAATTCATTATTTTTGTTGTGGATAATTGTGATTAATGGCTCCCCTGCCTCACATCTCACTCCTTTCCAATCTATCCAGCCCACTGCCTTTAGAGCAAAGGTAATCAGTTTCCTTGCTATATAGCCACACTTCAATTTAAACAGAAGTTGTTTTACGCAGACCAATCACCTATATTCTTAAATGGTTGACTTTAATATGTTTTCCCTTCAAAAAATAATTTTTTCTTAAAAAATAAGTTTTCCAGTTCTGATATTATGAAAATAATGTGTAAATTCAAACTCAATTTCCCAAGGCATCTGTAGAGAGAAATATATGGTGATAAAATGTCCTACATGTAATCAAGCAAAAGAAAATTACTTTCATGCATGTAGTGAACATGTTTGGAATACCTGCTCGATCCTTACATTCTCTATAAGAACCTCTATCCCCAGGGAAAAGAGTAAACCACCCAAGCCATGTTTTTTGAGTTAATAATTTTCTACAGAGCAAGCTCTACAGCAGCAGCTCTCAACCTGTGGGTCAGAACCCACAGGTTGAGAACTGCTAGCAGAGTCTCCTAAGACCACCGGAAAACACAGATATTTACATTATGATTCATTAACAGTAACAACTAATTGCTTTTCTCCTGCTAATTTTAATATTCTCTCTTTGTCTTTTGCTCTTGGCATTTTAATGATGATGTGTCTTGGTGTGGTTCTCTTTGGATTCCTTTTGTTTGGGGTTCTGTGCACTTCCTGGACTTGTAAGTCTATTTCTTTCACCAGGTTGGGAAAGCTTTCTGAAATATTTCTTTGTATTTCAAATTACAGTTATGAAGTAGCAAAGAAAATAATTTTATGGTTGGGGGTCACCACAACATGAGGAACTATATTAAAGGGTTGTGGCATTAGGAAGGTTGAGAACACTGCCTTAAAATATGTCCTTTACCTGGGATGAGTTTTCACTACTAATAAACAAAAGATTATAGTATAAAGCAATGTTCATTTATCTAGTTACCCAGCCTCCCAAAATCCTTAATTATACTATTTTCTATCAATAGTTTCAGTATTTTTCACTTATATTAATGATTTAACCAAAGAATAAACTCTATGTCCTGTAAAAATAGATTGAACAGTTCAAATCATCAAATATCAAGATAAAAATATCAACCACATTGCTTTACAGCAGTGATTCCAGTTTTTCCCATGTCACACCTCAAAAGAAAATACTATTTGTATGATACACTAGAATAAATAGCATGCATGATGCCACAGGCCCAGAACCAGCCTGACTTCCCAAGGAATGAGAGAAGCAAAGTCTAACATTCATATTCATTTATGT
The DNA here is from genome assembly GCA_004026805.1 of Lasiurus borealis. Lineage (NCBI taxonomy): Eukaryota > Metazoa > Chordata > Mammalia > Chiroptera > Vespertilionidae > Lasiurus > Lasiurus borealis. The sequence continues at coordinate 17,809 of PVJN01032751.1, read as the reverse complement.
TACACTGGTATAGTATATCCAAACACACCAGTTAGGGAGCTCTTTTCTTTTTTCTTTTTTTTTTAACTAATAAATCTTTATTGTTCAGACTATTGCAGTTGTTCCTCTTTTTTCCTCCCTAGTTCCCCTCCACCCAGTTCCCACCCCACCCTCTGCCCTTACCCCTCCTCCAACACTGTCCTTATACATAGGTGTATTTTTGTCCAGTCTCTTTCCACACCCCTTGCCCACTGAGCATTGTCAATCCACTCCCTTTCTATGCCCCTGATCTTATTATATTCACCAGTTTAGTCTGTTAATCAGATCTTTTATTCACTTGATTTTTAGATTCACTTGTTGATAGATATGTATTTGTTGTCACTTTGTTCATAATATTTATCTTTACCTTTTTCTTCTTCTTCCTCTTTTTACAGAATACCCTCCAGCATTTCATATAATACTGGTTTGGTGGTGATGAACTCCTTTAGTTTTTTCTTATCTGTGAAACTCTTTATCTGCTCTTCAATTCTGAATGATAGCTTTCCTGGGTAGAGTAATCTTGGTTGCAGATTCTTTTTTTTTAAATATATATTTTGTTGATTTTTTACAGAGAGGAAGAGAGAGAGATAGAAAGTCAGAAACATCGATGAGAGAGAGACATCGATCAGCCGCCTCCTGCACGCTCCACAGTGGAGATGTGCCCGCAACCAAGGTACATGCCCCCGACCGGAATCGAACCCGGGACCCTTCAGTCCGAAGGCTGACACTCTATCCACTGAGCCAAACCGGTCTTGGCTATAGATTCTTGCTATTCATCACTTGCTATTCTTGCCACTCCCTTTTAGCCTGTATAGTTTCTGTTAAGAAATAAGCTGACATTCGTATGGGAACTTCCTTGTAGGAAACTGTTTTCCCCTGCTAATTTTAATATTCTCTCTTTGTCATTGGCTCTTGGCATTTTAATGATGATGTGTATTGGTGTGGTTCTCTTTGGATTCCTTTTGTTTGGGGTTCTGTGCACTTCCTGGACTTGTAAGTCTATTTCTTTCACCAGGTTGGGAAAGCTTTCTGAAATTGTTTTTTCAAATAGGTTTTTAGTATCTTGCTCTCTCTCTTCTTCTGGCACCCCCATAATTCTGATGTTGGTATGCTTGAAGTTGTCCCAGAGGCTTCTTACACTATCTTCATATTTTTTGGGTTGTTTTTTCTTTTGTCTTTTCTGGTTGGGTGTGTTTTGCTTCTTTGTATTTCAAATTTTGACTTGATTCTTGCAATCCTCTAGTCTCCTGTTGGACTTCTATATATTATTCTTCATTTCAGTCAGTGTATGAATTATGTATAATTTCTAGTTGGTCCTTTTTCATATCCTTGAGTGTCTCACTAAATTTATTGGCAGTTCTTAGAAGATTCTTAAGTAACCTTATATCCGTGGTTTTGAACTCTATATTCAGTAGTTTGCTTTCCTCCATTTCTGTCATTTGGGATCTATTTCTTTGTCTCTGCATTTTGGCTGCTTCCTTGTGTTGATAGATTGGCTTTGAGTGCTAGGTGTCCTATAGGGTCCAGTGGCTCAGCCTAATTACCCGAGGTGGACACTCTTGGTGCACCTCTTTGTGGGCTGTGTGCACAGTCTTATTGTAGTTAAGCCTTGATTGTTGTTGGTATCACTGAGAGGAACTGACCTCCAGGCCAACTGGCTGTGAGGATTAGTTGTGTCTATGATGGACAAATTTCTGTGCTGGAGACACCCTTATGGGGCAAGACTTGCTTCAGTGGGGCTTGGATGCTCACTGAGTCTGCCCCCTGAGTGTGTCTCTTATGGATCTGAACAGTTGTAGTCTGGATAGTCTCTCTCTGACCACTTAGTACACTGACTCTTGGATCTCCAAGTAGAAAGGCCACCCAACAGGAAATACAGAGAGGTCTTCAGCTTCTTTCTCTTTGTTTGGGGTTTGGAGGTGCCCAGATGAGGCCCAGATATGAAGTAATGCAAGCTGCTGTCGAGCCTTGGGTCTTCTTTTGGCGGCTCTGGGGTTCTTTGACCCAGCTGCAGTACTTTAGGTTTCAGATTGCAAATGGCAAGGCCATTCATATACAAAAGCCACTGCACAGAGCTTGGGTGGGGTTGTAAACTGGGTGGGGCGGGGGTCTCAGGGAATCATCAGGATGGAGCAAACAGCAATGTCTGACCTTCAACCCTGCCCTAAGAGGCCCCCTGGGTCTCAATGTCCCTTGGTAATTGCTGTAAGCACCTCTGAGAAAAAAGCCGCCCTCATGTTCCAGCCTGATGCCAGGTGATCCAGTTTCTTCCCATATGAGTCTGGGTCCCCATAGTCTCTCCCAGAACTGGAGTTCAGAGCAGCCAGAAGTTTGTGTCTCCCTCCTGATTAAGAAAGCCATTCATGTACTCAGTTGCCAGCTCTTTCCTCGCCTCTGCCTCTGTACCTCCACACTTTAGTTCCACAGCTCCTGTGAGTCTCAGTGTGCTTTTCTCTCCCCTTCTAGTTGAAGAATTTCCACTCAGCCAACCTTCCTGTGGGTCTGGATAATGTCCGTTTTGTCTTTTGGTTGTAGTTTTGAAGTGATTGTGTGAGACAGCAAGTTCAGGTATTTACCTATGCTGCCATCATGGTTTCTCCTAGATCTTAAGTTATACTACCAAAATAATAAGATAACTATGAAATAAAAGATTAATTAGCTTGATTGTAGTGACCATTTAATAAGTATACATATATTGAAACATCAAATTGTAAACCTTAAACATGTACAATTTTTATTTGTAAATTAATTATACATCAATAAATATAAGGGGTGAAAAGCAATGCAGTCATATGAGTTATTGGACAGAATAGGAAATAAAAATGTCAATCCCTGAATAAAACTCAACTCTATAAACACTTATTAAATATTTTTATATGCAGTCCTGTGAAGTATGAAGATCAATTGGGCCCTTCCCTGTAGTAACTTAAGAAAGTGAAAGAGAAGATTATACTGCAAGGCAGGATGCAGAAAGTTGAAAATATTAAGTTAAGTAAAGAATTCATTCGGCCTGAGAGAATATAGCTAGAACCAAGAAGGGGTAAAATGGGAGCAAAATCTGGCCCACACAGCACTGAAAGCCAGGGAGAGAGACTCAATATAAACAATCAGAAATTAGTGAACAAATAGAAGGATATTAGGAGTCAAGCCAGAAGAAATCAAAGCACTTGAAAAGCAAAAGTGGTATTCAGTCAAGAGGTCCTCAGGCAAAAGAGTAAGAGAAAGATTTAAAACAAGTTAGATGTGGGCATGATTTTCAAGGCTCTAGCCAAGACCATCACTCAAAGCCAGAATTACCATGGTAATACAGTTAGTTACCAAATGCATAGAACTGATAGGGAGAAGTTATGAAGAAAATGAAGAGCAAAAGTGTACACAGCTGAGAAGGCCTATGAGTTGGAGGTGACCTTGCTTTAAAGACGCTTTTATTCTACAGATTTAGATACTCATCATTCTTTTTACTGACCTTCTCCAGGGCCCCAGCCACATTATTATTAACAAACCAGACTATTTGCCAGTGCTCAAAAAGAGAATGTTCTTTCAAATTTCCAAATTGTTCCTTATGCTACTTTCTGTGCTTGAAAACACACCCTCTTCCTTCAAGGCCAACTACCCAAAATGAAAGTTTGGTTTAATTATAGACTATTGATTATACTGGTTTTTCCCTTTGGTAAACTTAAATTTAGTGACCCCATTGAGATAAGTACAGCAAAGTAACCTGAATCTAAATAAAAAACTTTCTTATGAGGACAATGTCCGCATAAAAGGGGTCCTATAATCTCAATAAAAAATGGCTAAGCTGGGTCACTCTCCTAGGGAAACTGAAATGTTCTCAGTAGAAGACTGAGGAAGCAGAGGCATCCCCAATTCTCCAGAGTACCAAATGCCAGGAACTTTCTATGCCTCACGATCCACATCAAGAACTTGACATTTGGCACCCATTGTGCCATTTCACCAAACCATCATTTTATCATTGCCCTCTCTAGTGTTTCTCACTTCCCAGGCAGACTCTGAGAAAACACATTAATTATTTCACATATTTTCAGGATTGATAGCATTGGCTGAGTTTGTGTTTCAAACCTCAAAAAACTGATTTTTAGATTTTTCACTGTTATATGAGAAGTTATTCTTTTTTAAGATTAAAAAGATGAAAGCATAATTAGTTTTCTGAGACTGTCTGATATCAGTGATTTACTTATACTGAGTTCAGCACTAAGATCATGCTGTTCCCTTAGAATTTTCTGACTGACAAAGCAGGAACCCCATGAGTCTGAACATACTGTGTAAAACAACTAATAGAAATGTAACAAAGCTTTATGTTGAAGGACCTAGAGCAGTTGTGAGGTTAAAATGCTGACTGACCACAGGCCAGTTCGCTGCTTAATACTATCAAGGGACATAATGCCCAAGTCGACCAGCTCATTTGATTTCATGTGACGTTGGTTTCTCATTGAAGTGCTGCCATTTTGCAACAGTATTTGTCTATTAAGAGAGCATAAAGATCAAGTCTTTCACATCAGTTTCAGCACCTATACCAAAACATTTTTAACTGGATTATCTCCATTTTAATTTTGGTACTCCTGTCATTGTTTAAAGTTCAAGTTATATCGTAAAAGCTACTTTTGAAATATGCTGTGGAATATGCCTCTGCTTGTATTCTCTGAAACTAGGCTATTTGGGCTGTATTTTTAAAAAAAATAATAATTAGAGTTAATATTACTCAGTAGTAGGCACTGCTCTGAGTGCTTTTACTTTCATTAACTCATCCAAGACTCATGCTGTTATTAGAACAGGGAACTGAGTGTTAGAGAAGTTAAATCATTTGCCCCAGGTTATAGAGCTGGTGAATATCAGAATCAGTTCTCTTTTTTAAAAAAAAATATATATTTTACTGATTTTTTACAGAGAGGCAGGGAGAGGGATAGACAGAAACATCAATGAGAGAGAAACATCGATCAGCTGTCTCCTGCACACCCCCTACTGGGAATGTGTCCACAACCAAGGTACATGCCCTTGACCAGAATCAAACCTGGGACCTTTCAGTCCACAGGCCAACACTCTATCCACTAAGCCAAACCAATTTCGGCAGAATCAGTTTCTTAAGAAGAGAGAACGAGAACACATTCATACTATTTTTAATGCTTGGAAATGGTTGTTTTTATTCAGAATTAGTATGAAAAAAACTATTACTAACTTAGATTGTCTAAGCCTAAAGCACAAAAGAACTGCAGAATCATACTGGAGCATATGATTAGTTACTCCGTATAATTATAGAATGCTTTAAAGAACATAATTTTGAATTTATTCCAATAGATGTTATATAGCCAGATGCCTAGAAAAAATCACTTCTACTCATTCGGCCACATTACTCATTCATTCTTAGAAGGAGAAAAAAAAAGTACAGTTTTCAATAAGCATAAACTATATTAAAAATATTAACTCACTTAAGGATCTGATGTTTTCCCTAAAATTCTCTTAGCAAAATTTGATTCCTGTACAGCAGGAAATCACAATCTTTGAAGACTGGCTGTCAAGATTTCTGAATTCCTTCTTTCATTTGACCTAGCTGTGTGTGACCTTGGACATGTTACATAACCTTCTAAATCTATTTCCTCCTCTGTAAAATGTAAGTACTCCTTATCTTGAAGGGTAGATTAGATGATTAGAAAAATGAGAATTGCATTTCAGATCCTCAAGAAATTTTTAGTCATTTGTCATTAACATCGTCTTTGTCATCATCAAAACTTCTTCTAAACCTTTCCACTAATATTTACAGGGTAATCTAAAATTGTTGGTAGAGTATTAAATTTGACACTAAAAGAGTATCAAGCTTTCAATTAATTTAAATTGACAAATTGAAATAAGTGAATACCCAAGAAAATTTAATTGTACTGGACAAAAAGCTGTTTCCAAAGTATTAACTAAAATTTCTATTGGTAGTTCATCTCATGGTAAAATTGCTTACCATGCAATGAGCATAAAGCAGGCATATATATGTGCAAAAAATTAAAATTTGAAGTTATCAAGATTGCATTAAAAATGTTTACAAAAGTCTCCATTAATCAAAAGAGGAGGATAGTACGATAATATCATATAAGGAAAAATATCCAGTAAGTAAATTGCATCTAGAAAAATTTTTATTTAGAAAATTAATTTTCATTTGTAATACTAACAGCAAGACACCCGTGAAAAACACACATGGTGTCAAAATAAGCCAAAGGAAAATCAGTTGGGCAAAAATAAAAAAAAAAACCAAGTCAATTTTATAGAAAAGATTCCTTTATTAACTCTTATTAGAGAATATGTTTATATACTTTCAGAAAACAACTCCAAGACCAAGTGGACTCCTGCAACAGAGAGGAATTGACAGGTCTGCTCCAACCAAGAAGACAAGAGAAGAAACAACAGTCCAGAGATGGAAGATATTGAGGACGCCTTGCCATGCTAGCAGCTGTGCGTCGCCACAGGATGCCTAGGACCCAAACCAGAGAGGGTCAAACCTGCATTGCCACCATTTGTCCACTATCCAGATACCATTAGTGACATGTACACATAAGGAACTGTTTTGACAAACTGGTTTTCATAACTATTGGACAATGAAATTGGGACTCAAACATTTTTTGTTCTTATAAGTTTATTTCTAGCCTACAGAGGCAAGATGTTTTTAAAGAAAAGAATCAGGGGGGTGGGGGACAGATACAGATGCAAAGAAGCAATGAACAGACTGTCATACTACAGCGGGAAGGCAGGGGAAGTTGGGGTAAAAAGTCAAAGGAAGGACTTGTATGCATGTATATAAGCATAACCAATGGACACAAGACACTGGGGGGAGGGGGGAGATAGGTGATGGCATGTACTGGGGGGTAGAGAAGGTAGGGGGGAGGTCAATAGGAAAAAAAGGGAAACATGTGTACTACTATTTGTCATATTTTAAATAAAAAAATGAAGTGTAAAAAATAAATAAAACAGCATGAAACAAAAAAAAAATAAAGGAAGGAAGGCTTCTTCTAATGGTCAAAAAACTTGTAAGATCATCTCTCCCCAAACACAACAGCAGGTATTACACTGAAGACTTGCTCTATGAGATCACAGATTCTTCCTTTAAATAATTTGATTCTTATATTTCTTTCTCTACATGATGACTTCTACAATAAAAAATAATTATATTCATCCTCTGGAACTAGAAATTATCCCCCACATGTCATCATAGAGTCTTCTTTTATCAGAGAAAACTTAGATCCCTATTAATACATGGGGTTCCATTCTTTATTTTTTAGTTTTTCTGAGTTTCCATCAGGTCTATTAGCTTCTCTATTTTTGTTCACATTTTTGTTTTGATCAACCTTACACAAAAGTAAGGGCATCAGGAATAAGGTGAAGGATCATTCACTTTTCCTGAGACTGAACTCCTTAACAATGATGTATCTGTAGTCCAGGATCTAAAGTAGAATAAAAGTTTATGTGTCACTCTTTGAAAATTCTCTCAATTAGCAGATGGAACAACTTTCCTGGAAGGCACACATATCCAACTCCACTGCCTTCTCAACAAGGCACTTTTACTACAACTGTTAACCTTGTTGAAAAGTTATGTGACTCATCAAAGATGAATAGGAATCCAGACCTTAACTGAGACAATGAATTCTACAGATAGCTGTCCATATGACAGAGAATTAGTTTAGAACTTGTTGAAACAGTTTAAGATCCTGAAGTAAAGGGCAGTAGATAATAGATTCCCTCACTATGAAAAGATGCTGCAATAAAAACTATAAATGATATTGTGGAAGTTTGTTGGAGAACTGTGAGGGGAACTATGTTGCTCACTGAGGTTGCATGGATAAGAACCGGTATAGAGTGAGAATGAAGAATATAAAACACAGAGGTCAGATTATAAAAATGGTGAAGCTAGAACCACAAGAAAATATAACGCTAATGCTGTTTCTTTTAAAAATAAAAGGTCTAGACCTTTTTATCCATAAATATTTTATTGCTAATTTTTTGTTAAAATTAGCAAAATCTACACTAATAAAAGATATATGCAAATTGACCATACTTACATGACACCCATCGGCCAATCAGGAGTGGGTATGCAAATTAACCCAACAAAGATGGCTGGTTAGTTTGCATACATAGGTGCAGAGCAGCCAAGCGGGGCGGGACGCCTGCTAGGAAGGTGAGGGACGGGGGCAGAGGGAGCTACAGGAGCGGTGCTCCGGCCCAGAGCAAAGGCTTGCAGACTCTCAGGAGGCAGTCGGGAGCAAAGGTTTGCAAAGGCTTCCGGGTGGCCAGAAGCAAAGACAGGGGAAGGAAGGCCTATTCTTACACAAATCTATTAAATTTTAAAATAATGTTTTGTTATAATTGAATTATCTAAACTAAGAAAATAAAAGATAAAAAAATATTAATATATACAGGGTGGGCAAAAGTAGATTTACAGATATAAGTACATAAAATAAATTTTATTTTTGTATTATTATTTGTTATTCTGTATTATTCCATACAAATAATTGTAAACTTACTTTTGCCTGCACCTGCACACTTGAAATAATAAACAACATGTAATAGAAGTAAAAGTAAACTTCATATTACATTTTTAATTGGTTACTAATAAGGTTTAAATGATCAGAGAACAATAAACCTAATTTTAAAATTCAAATGTAAAATAATAACAATCATATTCTACAATTTCATCTTAAATTATGGCTAATAATACTTAATGATTGACATGTTTTTAAAATCTACTAATTTGCAGGTCTCAAAGTTCAGTCTAACCACTCACTACACTCCTGTTACAATGGCAAAAAAAGAGAACACTGACAACATCAAATGCTGGATAATATCTGATTTCCATTAAGGATATAGAAAAATAGGAACTCTAATTCATTGCTGGTTGGAAGGCAAACTTATACAACCACTCTGAATGACAGTTTATTTTTCACAAAACTAACCATACTCTTAACATGTGATCCAGCATTTACCCAAAGGAGTTGAAAATATGTCCACACAAACCCTGCACGTGGAAGTTTATAGCAACTTTATTTTTATAACTGGAGTCCGATGCACAAAATTTGTGCACAGGGGGTGGGGGTCCCTTCAGCCCAGCCTGCACCCTCTCCAATCCAGGACATCCCTCTCACAATCCAGGACTGCTGGCTCCTAACTGCTCACCTGTCTGCCTGCCTACTCCCCCCTAACAGCCACCCCTGCCATCCTGATCACCCCTAACCGCCTCTGCCTGCCAGTTTAATCACCTCTAACTGCCCTTCTGCTGAACTGGTCACCCCTCACTGGCCTGGTCGCCCCCAACTGCTCTCCCCTGCTGGCCTGGTTGCCCCTCACTGACCCCCTCTGCTGGCCTGGTAACCCCTTACTGCCCTCCGTGCCAGCCTGGTCACCCCAGGCAGCCTGCTGGTCAATCATTTGGTCATCCCTCACTTAACCCCCCTGCTAGCCTTGTCACCCCATGCAGCTTGCTGTTTGGTTCTTACTGTAAGGGCATCATGACCAATTTGCATATTACCCTTTTATTAGTATAGATTGCTAATACTTGGAAGCAACCAAGATGTCCTCCAGTAAATAGAGAAAATAAACTGTAGTGCATCCAGAAAATGAATATTATTCAGTGCTAAAAAAGAAATGAGCCATCAAACCATAAAAAGACATGGAGGAAACTTAAATGTATATTACTATGATATAATGGAAAAGGCAAAACTATGGAGACAGTAAAAATATCGGTGGTTGACAGGGGTTGGGAGGAGGGAGAGATTAATAAATAAATGGAGCAATGAGAATTCTTAGAGCAATGAAACTACTCTGTATGACATTATAATGGCAGATACATGTTATTACATAGTATAATTTTATCAAACATATAGAACAAGGAAAAAAACATATACAACACCAATAGTAAATCATAACATAAACTATGAACTCTGGGTAAATGTGATGAATCCATATAGGTTCATCAATGAAAACAAATATACCAATGTGGTGCAGGATGTTAATAATGGGAAAGTTGTGTGGGTGAGGACAGGACATAATGGGAACACTATAATTTCTGCTCAATTGTACTATGAACCTAAAACTTCTCTGAGAAAACTGAAGTCTATTAAAAATTTTCCAGTAACAGGTTTGTGATATGCCTCTAAATTTATATATGTATAATTGCATTTTGGATCAGCACATTATATTGGGTTAAGATGTATGATGTTGTAAAACCAAAGCTATGACCTTACTTTATCCTAAGAGAATGAGTTTTTTTTTTAAAAAAAAAAAACACACATAAATAATAGCAAATCCTCAGTGTTTGTATATTTAGAGAAAATGTCATGACCCATAGTATTCTAGAAAGTTAAGATGAGGAACTGAAATAGATTTTCCTTAATGTAAAAAGGGTAATAGTTGAATAATATCATATTTGTCATAGATGAAGTGTTTCTTCCATGGTAATTTATTCACTGATTTATGGAACTCAGTTCTCCAGGGATAACAACAAATTCATGTAAAGATAGAGTCCATGTTTCCCTTCCTGACTTAGCTGACAGAATGAGTTATCCACATTTAGATGGTCTTCTGGTGTTCATTTAGAGAATACAGAAGTTACTTCAAAAAAGATAGGTACAACCAAAACCGGTTTGGTTCAGTGAATAGAGCGTCAGCCTGTGGACTGAAAGGTCCCCGGTTTGATTCTGGTCAAGGGCACATATCTTGGTTGCGGGCACATCCCCAGTGGAGAAGTGTAGGAGGCATCTGATCGATTTTTCTCTCTCATCAATGTTTCTAACTTTCTATCCCTCTCCCTTCCTCTCTGTAAAAATCAATAAAATATATTTTTTAAAAAGATAGGTACAAATTTAAGTATTGGAAAATTTCCCTTCAATTTTCTTCACCCTTTATTAATATACAATCACTAGAGACCCAGTGCATTAAATTCATGCAAGGGACTCAGCCCCTGCCGCAGGAGTGGCTGTCTTGGCCCCCACAGCCCCAGTTTCGTCCAGAAGGTCTCCCGGAAGGAAGTCCAGTCTAATTATCATATTATGCTTTTATTATTATAGATACAATCATTATGAGTCATTCTCATATGTGGCTTTTGAAATGCAGAAAGGCATCATTAAGCAATATCTTCATCCATTTTGGAAGCATCAAAGAACATAAAGCTGACTGTCTATCTCTTATGTCTAACTACATGAAAACCTAGTTCATCTCAGATTAATTGTCTAAGATTTAAGATAACGGCATACTCTAAAAAATAATCCAGTCCAAAACCCTTGGAGGGTCCAGGGGAAGAGGAGGATAAAGAAATGGTTCATCTCTGGAAATATAGCCTTTTAATGGAGTTTTCAGTGAGCAATTAAATATATATATTTTAAGACACTAAAATATTCTAAGAAATTCTGGTTTACTCTATGAAGTAAATAAGCAAAATTGTACTTTTGAAAGTTAGGCTGAGAAAAGTAAACTGAAATAAAATATTGTGTGTAGTTCCTTTAAAAACGTATGTAAACTCAACACTAGAACCTTTATTCTTTTCATTAAAAAGAGGGTTTGGTAGTAAAAAAAATAATATATGCAAAAAATCTAGCAATCTAAAATAACAATTATATAATTGTGTTTATTATGCTTCACTGGCTGGTTCTTGAAACATGGCATTCTGAGAAGGAGCATTTATAATCTCCTACTGCCATCTTATGCAATGTCTTGTCACTGCACAATACAAAAGGCAAAATATACATTAAGGAAAAACAAGAACACTTTCAGGAAGTTGTATATCAACCCACATTTCTCACGTAAAAGTTAACTATCTCTTTTTCGATTCTCCATCTACTTATAATAGGATTTTTTTAAGTTTGGTTATTAAGCAAATTCATTATAATTCCTTTCCTATTAAATTCTTACATTTTCTATTCTGGTCATACTTATTATCTCTTATATAGTTTATTGCAATGTAAAATGCTGTGTAGCATTATATAATATTCAGATGGATGAGTAATGCAAAAGTTGAAGTTTAGGATGTATAACAATAAAGCAGAAACAAAGCATAGTTCTATATTTTAAAGCCACAGAAGCAAACAGACTTTCTTACAGTATTTTATCCTGAAACCAGCCATCAATTTTATATGGAACTTTAATTTAATGTGTCAATTGTAAACAGATGCCAGCATTTTAACCTAAAAATCACAAGGCAAATAGGTGAATTTATATTGCATTTTCTATAAGTTCCAACAATTATTTTTCAATATATATCACTAATCAATTACTATTCAAAAGACCATATAACCCAATGCAAGTAAGAGAGCTTCCTTTCTTTTATTTGACAACCTAATATCAATATCCCAACTATTAGAGAAATAGGTCAATTAGGAATAGGCTCATCCACAAGTAACAAAAACAAAACAAAATAAAACAAAACAAATAAAAGCTGCCACCTAATTATGGTTCAAACAAATCAAGGCTTGTCTCCACAACAATGTCATTAGTTACTAAAATTGTATCCAGCAATTGACCTTTCTCTTCATTTCTGTCACCTCATGGTTACAAAATGGTTGCTATAGTTCCCAATAATAAATCTGTGTCAAGATTGGAACAATCAAAAAAGACAGAGTGCCAGATGCATGCATTCCCATATTATCATTATTCATTATTAGCTTCATGGCCAGGACTATATCACGTGGCCATTCCTAGATGCAAAGAAAGCTAAGGAAACCAGTATTTAGTTCAGTACATTCACTATGAACAACATTAGCATGATACAAGGGAGGAATTGATAACGGGAAGAAACAAAAAATGTCTGCCACAAGGAATGAGATTAACATTTATCTATAATTGAGATTTTAGGTCAAGATTGCCTAATGCTAGATAAAGTATTAGGGGGGGAAATACATAGCCAAGCTTGAAGCAATTAAGGGAAATCTTTAAGTGCCATAGGCAGAGAGAACTTAAAATAGTGCAGATTTCACAGAAGTAAATACTGGTATTCACAGAAAGCAGCAACAGAGATATCAGACCCAACTATAGGCAACAAATAGCTGGCACTGACATGGAAAAAGAGATCTAGCCTAAAGAAAACCTCCCACCAATTTAAGGACTGACACAAATATGGGCAGTATATTCCAGGCCTGTGCTAAGCCAGTCTTTTGTAAGAAATCAGAGCACCTGTTCTGCGTTGCATTCAGATATAGAGCCTGGCACAACCAATAAAAGAAATCATCACCAGGGGTCCACTGATAACAGTAATCTCAGAAGGTCTTTACAAGTCTGGTATTTGTCAGACTAATATGAATTATAAAATGGCAATAAATACACATTTATCAAAATTTACTTAAGTGCAAATCAACTAAATACTCCAATCCAAAAGACATATGTTGACTAAATGGATAACAAAACAAGACCCTTACACATGCTGTCCACAAGGGATTCACTTCAGACTGATTGAAAATAAAGGGATGGAAAAAGATATTTCATGAAAATGAAAACAAGCAAACAAAAAAATCTGGGCTAGCAATAGTTATACTAAACAAAACAGATTTTAAAGCGAAAGTTGTGGATTAGTAGTGGAGCATCAATCTATGAACCAGGAGGTCATGATTCCATTCCAAGTCAGGGCACATGCCAAGTTTGCAGACTCTATCCCTAGTAAGGGACATGCAGAAGGTATTTCTCTCTCCCTCTTCCTTCCTCTCTGAAATCAAGGCTATAACAAGAGCCAAAGAAAGACCCAGCAATTCCACTTCTGGGTATATATCCAAAGAAACTCAAACACTAAGCAAAAAGACATAAATCCATATGTTTATTGTGTCATTATTTACAATAGCCAAGATATGGAAGGCAAGGAGTGAAGTTGGGGGCAATCAAGCCTGCAGAGAGCAATTAGGGGTGACCAGGCCAACAGAGGGGAAAAGTTGGGGGAGAGTGGGCCTGCAGGAAAGGGCAGTTTGGGGGGACCAGGCCTGCAGGGCAGTTAGGAGTGACCAGGTCTGCAGGGGAGGGCAGTTAGGGGCAATAGGACTGGCAGGGGAGCAGTTAGGCATCAATCAGGCTAGCAGGGAAGTTGTTAGGGGGTGATCAGGATGGCAGGCAGAAGCAGTTGGGCCAATAAGGAAGACAGGCAGGCAAGCAGTTGGGAGCCAGCAATCCTGGATTGTGAGAGGGCTGTCCAATTGCCCGTTTAGGCCGGATCCAGGTAGGGCCTACACGGGCAGTCTGACATCCTCAAGGGGTCCCAGATTGGAGAGGGTACAGGCTGGGCTGAGGGACACACCTCCTCCAGTCTATATACATAAAAGGCTAAGTAACCAACCATCCATCCATCCTACCTACCAACCAGCTGGTACATATTGCACACACTGGCAATTTAAAAATAAACATTGACTCTCGCATGCATGATACATATAAAGCTTTTGCTGGCACCAATCAAATGAGTTTCAATCTGTCATTGTTGTTCGTGAATTTGGTTGACACTTCTATTATTCAGAACGGATGAATAGCAATATTAAAATATTTCTTCTAATTAATTTCCTTTCAATGTGCTTAAATCATGCACCAGACCACTAATACCTATATAAACATTTTTTAAGGCATTTATCCAAATTCAAGTCACCCAAAAGCCTTAAGTTCATTTGCTAATAAGACTTACATTTTAGCCTTAATAACTTTGAGGAAAATTTTAGTAATCTTGAACTTTCACAAAGATTTCTCCACATTCTGATTATCCTCACAGTCACCAATCTGAGACTGAGTCAACAATGAGAAACTAAAATTAACCACTCGGGATAGAGATAGAAAATATATGTTTGAAATAAATAAGAAGATTTAAAGAATAACAAATTCCTGTATATATACTACCTACCTTAAGAAATAAAACATGAAAAATATAATTAAAGTCTTCTTTATTCTTCCTCTCTTATCAGTTTTCTCATCCATACCAGCCCTCTCCAAATGAATGGAGTTGTACTAAATTTAATATTTATTATTTCCACATATTTTTATAATTTAACCATATAAGTATAAATCTCAAAAAAAAAGTTTACAGTATAGTTTCTTTTGTGTTAAAATTCTATAAAAATGGAGGAGAAACCAAGATGGCAGCATAGGTAAACACCTAAACTGCTGCCTTGCACAACAATATCAAAACTACAACTAAAAGACAAAACAGATATCATCCAGCACCACAGGAAAGCTGACTGAGTGGAAATTCTACAACTGGAAGAAAAGAGGAAAGCACATTGAGACTCAGAGGTATTGCAAAAGGCTGAGGTATAGAGATGCGCATGCACACAGAAGACGGCTGGCTGAGTGCACAGGCAACTGAGTGTATGGCTGGCTTCCTCAAGTGGTAGGGAGACATAAGCTCCTGACTGTGCTGAACTCCAATCTCAAGCGAGACTCTGGGAACCCAGACCCATTGGGGGAATCTGGACTGTCAGGAAAAGAAAAGGCACACTGAGATTCAGGGGAGCTGCAGAAGGCAGAGGTCCGAAGGAGTGCGTGCAGAGAGGAATGACTGCTGAGTGCACGGGCAGCCTAATGCGCAGCTGGCTTTCTAAGGTGGGGAGGAGATGGAAGCTCCTGAACTGCGCTGAACTCCAGTTCCAGGCAAGTTTGTGGGAACCCAGACTCATTCGGGGAGAAACTGGACTGTCTGGCAGCGGGCGAAACTCAAGGGCGGCTTTCTCTCAGAGCTGCTTGCAGCAATTACTGAGGATCACTGAAACCCAGGGGCCTCACAGGACAGGGCTGACAGGAAGCCAAGGCTGTCTGCTCCACCCTGAGACTCTGCTCCACCCAAGCTGAGCACAGAGGCTTTTCCAATTTTGTAAGTCTTCTCTCATAAGGGTGTCTCCAGCACAGAAGTTTTCCTGGTGTAGACACAACCAATCGGCCTGTAGGTCAATTCCTCTCAGTGATACCAACAACAATCAAGGCTTAACTACAACAAGACTATACACATAGTCCACAAAGGGGTATACCAAAAGTGTCCACCTCAGGTAATTGGGGGAGGCTGTGCCACTGGGGGCCTATAGGACACCTAGCACGCAAAGCTGCTCTACCAAATTAGAGAAGCAGCAAAAATGCAGAGACAAAGAAAAAGATCACAAATGAAAGAAACGGGAAACAGCCAAGATGGCAGCATAGGTAAGCACCTACACTGCTGCCTCGCACAACAATTTCAAAACTACAAGTAAAAGACAGAACAGACATCATCCAGAACCACAGGAAAGCTGGCCGAGTATAAGTTCTACAACTAGAAGGAAAGAGAGGGGCTCACAGAGACCCAGAGGAGCTGCAAAAAGTTGAGGTACGGAGACGCGCGCTGAGAGAGCGGGTGCCCGAGTACCTGGCTGGCTTTCTCTGGCGGGAGGGAAACGGAGACTCTCAATGGCATTGAACCCCTTATCCTACAACACTAAACTCCAGACCCAGACGAAACTCATACAGGGGGAGTTTGGACTGTGAAAAGGGATAAGTGCACAGAAATTTAGGGGAGTCGCAAAAGATAGAAGGGCTGGTCATAGTCGGTCGCGAGCACACACACGGTGCCGCCCGGAGGACAGATTGCTGATTGTGCTGCTGGCTTTTGCGACTGGGCGGGAGACAGACCCTCCCAACTGTGCCACTTCTGAGTCCACTGGGCCCCTGTTTCGGGCGAAACCCTGGAGACCTAGACTCGTGTGGTCCTGGGGCGCAAGGGAGCTGGAAAGGCAGCTGGAAAGGCAGCGGTGTAGAGGAACTGTGGGTGCGCACGCACAAGGACCGCTCCAGCGATTACCCAGTCACGTGAGACTCAGGGGCCGTGACTGGAAGGCAAGGCGGTCCCTTAAGCCCTGCGACTCCACCCATCCCAAGCTCAACAGAGGCTTCTGTGGTTTTGCAAGTAAAAAAGTTTCCCCAACATAGTGAAAATGCCAAGACAAGGGAAGGGATCAAAAACAAAAGAAATAGAGGACAAAAAACGACTGGATATAGAGTTCAAAACCACGCTTATAAGGTTTTGCAAGAATATGCTAGAAAAGATGGATAAATTTAGCGAGAGCCAAGAGGAGATGTAAAAAAAGCCTACTAGAGATTCAAAAGAGCCAACTAGAGATGCTAGAGATGATGCATAAATTTAGCGAGTCCCAAGAGGAGATGAAAAAGGACCAACTAGAGACACTGGCTGAAATAAAAAATATACAGAGTCCTAACAGCAGACTAGAGAAAGGCAAGAATCAAGTCAAAAATTTGAAATATAAAGAATCAGAAAACACTCAACTGGAAAAGCAAGAAGAGAAAAGAATCCAAAAATGTGAAGATAAGGTAAGGAGACTCTGGGACAGCTTCAAGTGTACCAACATCAGAATTGTGGGGGTGCCAGAGGAAGAGAGAGAGCAAGATACTGAAAACCTATTTAAAGAAATAATGATTGAAAACTTCCCACATCTGGTAAAAGAAATAGACTTACAAGTCCAGGAAGCACACAGAACCCCACATAAAAGGAATCCAAAGAGGACCACACCAAGACACATCAAAATTAAAATACCAAGAGCAAAAGACACAGAGAGAATATTAAAAGCAGCAAGAGAAAAACAGTTTATTACCTACAAGGGAGCACCCATCCGACTGTCAGCTGATTTCTCAACAGAAACCATGCAGGCCAGACGGGAGTGGCAAGAAATATTCAACGTGATGAATAGCAAGAACCTACAACCAAGAATAATCTATCCAGCAAAGCTAACATTCAGAATTGAAGGGCAGATAAAGAGCTTCACAGATAAGAAAAAGCTAAAGGAGTTCATCAACTCCAAACCAGTGTTAT
>PVJN01032750.1:0-23931 GCA_004026805.1 Lasiurus borealis | reverse complement strand
GGTGGCGAGTGGAGAGGAGAAGAGGGGAGGTGGGGAGCGTTGTGGAGGGCAGTGTTGTGCTGGAGGCAGTGGTTCCAGCAGGCGGAGGCAGGCTTTGGCTGGGGCAGGCAGGGAGTGTGTTCTCAGTGGAGGAGGCCAGAGGCCCAGGTGTTTCCAGGGGAAGGTTTGGTGGCAGCGAGTTCAGGCTGTAACAGGAGAGAGGAGAGCAACGGTAGTACAGTGGTACCTCGAGATACGAGTGCCCTAACCTACGAGGTTTTTGAGATACGAGCCGTCGAGCGAGCGATTTTTGCTTTGAAAGACGAGCAACAGTTGAGATAGGAGTTATCGCGCGGATCGGCCGGCTGCACACGACCCACCAGTTTACCGCGACTCGAGCGTCTCATCGTTTCCCACGCCTCAAGGTTACGGAACAAATTAAACTTGTATCTCGGAGGTACCTCTGTATTTTATTTTTTTAAAAAATGTTGATTTCAGAGAGGAAGGGAGAGGGAGAGAGAAACATCCGTGAAGAGAGAGAAGCATGGACAGGCTGCCTCCTGCCCGCCCCCATGGGGGATGGAGCCCGCAACGCAGGCCTGAGTCCTGACGGGGAATTGAACCATGACCTTCTGGCTCCTAGGTGGACGCTCACCCACTGAGTCCCGTGGCCGGGCCGCCATAGTCCTTGAACCAACTTTCTCTCTCTCTGTCTCTCTCTCTCTCTCTCTCTCTCTCTCTCTCTCTCTCTCTCTCACACACACACACACACACACACACACACACACACACACACACACGGCACGTTTTCATTCGGCCTCGCAGCTCTTCCTGGCGGTGCCAGCGTGATGGACCCTCAGTGACCCTGTGGGAAGCCGCCCTCTGTCCTCCCTGGCGGAGAGGCTCGGACCGGGACCTGAAGGCTGGTCACCCCGAAGCTCTGACAGGCAGAGCCCACCGCCCACTGTTCCGCTGAGGCAGAGGGAACTGAAGTTTTGGGTAAATCCCTGCAGATTGGCCGTTACTGGGACCGCCTGCCTAGAGCCAGGGGTGGGTCCCAGCGTCTCGGTAAAAGGCACAGCGAGGCCAGAGCCGGGTGGAGTCCTTGCCCTTGAGCTGGGCTCCCGCCTGGCCCCCCAATATTCCCAAGTTACTATTTTCTCGTCTCTTCCATCTGTGTGCGGCCTCCTCCAGAGCCCGAACCCTGAACCTGAACCCTGAACCACTGGGACGTGGTGGTGGGGGGACACTCACATTTTTCCTCTGGCTGGGGAGTAGTCCCCGGAGGAGGGGGTGGGCTGGGTCGTGGGGTCAAGGGGTCGTTGAAGGAGGGGATTGGCTGGGGGGGTCATTGCAGCTCCCTGGAGGAGGACATCCTCTTTTGGGTGGACTGTGCGGGGTTGGGGGGTGCGGGGGGAAGCGTCCGGAGGCGTGTGCAGGGAGGCACCTGGAAAAGCACAGGCCGTGTGGGGCCCAGCCCGCGGAGAGGCCATATGCTCCCGCAGAGAGAGGGGAGCGTGCACCAGCCTCTCAGCCAGGGGCCCTGGATCCGGTTGCCTTTTCCCAGAAGACCCCTTAGGAGCACCCCGTCTGTTCCCCGCGCCTGCCAGCGCCCCGGGGACGGGCTCCGGGCCTCCCGCCCGCTCCTCCTGGCACGGGTCTCGCCCCTGCGGCCCCCGCATGGCTGGCCGTGCGCACCGCTGACGGACGCGCACCCGTGTTTACTCCCAGCTGCAGCGCACGCCGGTTCCCTGTACAACACGGAGCCGTCATGTTAACGTGCCTGGTCCTTCCCTTTAGCCCTCCCCGCCGTGAACGTGTGGTTAAAACGATGACGATGCGGGTCGCTGCCCACACTGGTGAAGAAAACACGTGTGTAGCTACTGTAGTTTCGTTGTCCCTGTTTTTTATAAAAAATATATTTTTATTGATTTCAGAGAGAGGAAGGGAGAGGGAGGTGCAAGAATCAATGATAAGAGTTAATGATCGGCTGCCTCCTGCACGCCCCACACTGGGGGTCAAGCCCCCAACCTGGGCCTGGGCCCTGACCGGGAACCAAGCCTCGGCCTCCTGGTGTGTGGGAGTGATGCTCAGTCTGAGCCACGCCCGCTGTGCTCGCCGTCCCTGTTTTGAACTTTATCGGTGGTGTCGTGCTGTGGATATCTCAGCGAAGTTATCATTCCAAATTTCCTTCTGCCGGGGGGAGGGATGTGCTCAGATACCTCAAACACGTCCTTTACCGAAACTATGAATGTTGCTCTCAGATTTTCAATCTGAGTTTGAATGTCCCAAATGGCATATAAAATGTTCCATTTTCTTTTTTTTGATAGAGGCTCTGGGGGCAGCCTGGCACCAATGATTAAGTGTGGGAGCTCAGCCTTCTTATTAAAAAAAAAAATCTTTATTGATGTCAGAGAGGAAGGGAGAGGGAGAGAGAGAGAGAAACATCAATGATGAGAGAGATTCATGGATCGGCTGCCTTCTGTAACGGCCCTCTTACTGGGGATGGAGCCTATAACCCAGGCCTGTGTCCTGACCGGGAATTGAACCCTGACTTCCTGGGTCGTAGACGGATGCTCAGTCACTGAGCCACGCTGGCCGGGCAGGGCCCAGCCCTCTGACCCCGGCTCGGGACAGGCTGGGGGACGGGAGCGCATCCTCTCTGGGAACTGACTGCCGGCTCCTTGGAGGCCTCCGCAGAGAGGCTGGCTGGGCTGCTGGCACGGGCAGGGGTCTGAGCTTCCCTTTGGAGTAGCTCTCGCTATTGGTGAGCGTTTCCCTTCCCTGGCTTTGCCCTTTCGTGGAGGGCGTCTGAAGGGTGTAAGGAAAACTACTTCTTAAAACATGGACCAAACT
The DNA here is from genome assembly GCA_004026805.1 of Lasiurus borealis. NCBI lineage: Eukaryota > Metazoa > Chordata > Mammalia > Chiroptera > Vespertilionidae > Lasiurus > Lasiurus borealis. Next base: position 21,096 of record PVJN01032750.1, on the reverse strand, counting down.
GGTTCTCTCGCAACGACTGGGCTGGGCTGGGCTGGACCTGGGCTGGGGTGGAACCAGAGGTCAGGCAGGTCTGTCCGGCGATTCCAGAGCCAGATTCCTGGCCCTCCCGCTGTTTGCCATCGGCGAGGCCCCGACCTCCGGGCGGGGAGCTGTAACTGCACCGGAGACGGGGGTGTCGCCTGTCGCCGGGCTGAGGAGCGAGACAAGTCAGGCGGAACGGACACACCCGCTCATTTAAATAGTTTATTTACAGGCTTTCCCGTCACCATCACTGCACGCCGATCAGAACGCGGACGCGGAGAGCATGCACCGCCCGCGAAGGAACAAAGCTCAGCCCCGCGCGGGGCCTGACCGCTGGCAGAGCTCGGGACCCGGCGCCTCCCCACATCACCCGGGATGCACCACGAGCAGCCGTGCCCGACCCCTCCCGGCCCAGCCAAACCCGCTTTTCGCCATCAAGCGAGCGCCGTCCGCCTGCAGGTCACATGGCGTCGAAGTGGAAGCGGTGGGCTTCCTGCCGCTTTTCCCGGTCGTCCGCTTTCTGAAAGAGACAGCACGCGCTTCGTCACCAACGGCAGCCGGCGTCGCGGACGACGCAGATCTGGGAGGGAGTGCTGGTGGGAAAAGCCCTCCGCGCTGGCCGGACGCGGGTGCGGTTCTGGGACAGTCTGCACGGTTTTCAGAGTTTGCAGGGGGGGTTTTACGATAACCATCCTCACCGACTCTAAAAGCCGGCCGGAGACGTTCCTCGGACGCTTCCCTTTAACTGCGTGTTATTTATTTGGAAGCGGGAGTCAACAGGAGATTCCGGAAGGATGCAACCAGGGTCACGTTTCTCCACCCCTACCCCTGCCTGACGTTAACCGGTGCATCCAAATTAACCGCATTACAGGGCGCTCATTATTTCGGGGTCACCCTGTTGAGTCAGCAGATACTGACTCTGCTCCAGCCAAGTACTGAGCTGGGTGCTGTGAGGTGCTCGAGAGGTGTCCTTCCCGCAGAAGGCCTCTGGGCTCTGCCGGGAAACCATGGACCCTCATCAGAAGTGATGATCGTTTTCAGGCCGTTAGGAAATTGCTTCCAGCTAAGTGTTTTCCACGTGCCTGGCTACTGGGGCGATCACTCTGCCCCTATTGTACAACACCAACATGTTACAGTGAGCGGTCTCTTGAGCCATAGCACCTTAAGGGAATAAAAGCCAGTATCAAAAAGGTGACGATATGGCTCTGGCCAGCGCTGCCCAGTGGTTAGAGCACTGGTCCAAGCACTGAAGGGTCGATGCCTGGTCAAGGGCACACGCCTGGGCTGCAGGTTCCATCCCTGGACCTGGAGGGGGCACGTGCGGGAGGCAACCAATCGACGTGTGTGTCTCTCACGCTGATGTCTCTCTTCACGTCTCTCCCCCTCCCTCCGCGCTCCCTAAAGCCAACGGGAAAGAATCCTCGGGTGAGGATTAGCAGCAGCAGCAGCAGGAAGACATTCTGGACAGACATGGAAAGACCAGAAAACCTTCCTCCTGTCAAAAAGGCTTAACACCCGTGCTTTTAAAGGCAGCGGTTACTTAACGGACGCCGGCCTCCCCCGCGGCGCACGCACCTTCTCCTGCCAGTGCAGGATGCCGATGATGGCCAGGATGAAGACGCACACGCCGATGAGCGCGATGGCCGTCAGCAGGACGATGTTGCTGGGTGTGAGGTACAGCTTGGCGCTCCAGCTGCCGGGGACACAACAGAAGAGCAAAACGACCGTTTTAAAGGGACAATGCTCCCGAGACCGAAAAGCAAGACGGCGTCTGAAGGGAGCGATCCACTCCTGCGGGTCGTTCCCCGTCTGTCTGTCTGTCCGTCTGTGTGTTACCCACAGACAGACAGACGGAAGCCGCCGGTTTAGGCAGGACTCATTGCCGCTGGCCCCGGGGGTGCGGGGTCTGTGACATTTCTCTGAGGACAGTGCTCTGAGGCACATCTGTCGGGGTCTTGGGGGAACGCTAGACGCCGCTTTCACATCCTGCGCCTTCTTAACTCGACACCCCGAGTTCTCCGCGGGGGGCCACAGGGTTTCTGGAAGATTCCCTTCTCTTTTCCGGGACCTCCGCTTGCAGGTGGACTACAACCACCTCAGGCAACCACGTGTGCGGGTGGGTGCAGAGAGACGGCTTGTGGGGAGGGAGCCCGGGCCTCCCTGTGTCATGGGGACGGGAGACCCCGGAGCGAGCGGCTGTGTGTCCGTGGCCAGAGGCAGCTTGGCGCACAGAGAGCAGCAGGTCTTTCTGTGGCGCAGCCCACACAGCCGCACCCGCACCCCGGGAAGCCGGAGGCAGGGGCACGGCGGGGGGTGCCCCACAGATCACTTCTGTTCTCCCCCGGAAAGAGGTGAGGGGTGTATTTCCATTCTGGAAGTTCAGTAAAGGTAAGAAGATGCTGATGAATGGCTAAGCAGCGACTGACTGATTGAGGCTAATTAAAATTTACTGACCCACGAGTTAGTTCTCTAGTGAGTAAATCTCCAAATAGGCCTCAACGTAAAATCAATTTGGCTTTTATTATGCCCATAAATCCGGAAGGAACATTTCTTAGAAAGAACGGGAGACACGTGAAAAATGTGGGGCCTGCAGAGGAAAGCGGGGGCAGAGTTTCCCAGAAGCTCAGAGTGAAAAGATGGGTGCTTATTAGACACCCACGCCCCGACACGCCGGATTTACAGCCGGTACCCCGGGCACCGGCCGGTGTGAGCGGGCCGTGTAGAAACCCTTCCTGATTAACTGCTGGTCTCCGGGTGAGGTTTCATTTGCCGGCACGGAGCGCCGGGGCTGTGTGGGGGGCGTGCAGCCGTGGGGTCTGCGGGAGGGGTGCAGTCAGGGGGTCTGGCCCGCCCTCCGGGGGAGCATGGTGGGGAGCGCAGGACAGACGCCGGCTCAGGGCCGAGCGCGGGCGGCCTTACCTCCGGGGCACGTCGTGGGGGTAAGGGATGACGATCAGCTGGGAGTTGGGGATGATGGCGGTCCACTCCTGCTTCCGTACCGCCTGCAAGGAGGGGGGGGGGGCTCAGTATCTGGTCCCTGCGCACCTGCCTCTCGGGCTCCGTGGAGCGGGGGCCCAAGAGGCTGCATCCACATTCGTGGCACCCAGGGTGTGCCATCTCTCGGGGAAGGACGGTTCCCGCCTCCTGGGTGCGCTCCTCCAACATACGCCGTGATCATTTACGCGGCAGTCACGCTTCCAGTGCTGCGGAGGGCGTGTGACCGGCACGGGAGACTCGGAGCAAGGCCAAGAGGAGGGCAGGGGTGGGCGGAGCTCTTGGGAGAGGAGGTGGGGCTCCAGCTCCCATTAGCATGGCTCCGGCCAGGCCGCCACCGGCCATTCTCTTAGCTCTTCATTTGAACTGTTGCAATTCAATTCAATTCAATTCAATTCAATTCAACTCAACTCAACTCAAGAGTCTGGATTCAAACGTCAGACTAGCGGACAGCAGAGTACAGGTCCACTGTGAAAACACGTATCTGCGCTCACCTTCTCTCCGGACGGGCGCGGAATACCGACGTAAAGGTGATCCAGGAAATTGGCGCTTCGCCCTAAACCGAGCACGTTGTACGGCAGCTGGAGAGCTAGATGTGCCGACTGGCTGAGCTGTCCGGCTACATTTATCCAAAAAGAGAAAAAAAAGAAAAAGACGCCTTTGGAAACAATGCCCTCATCAAATATTAAAACGATAAAACCTAAAAATAGGAATAGACTCTCATGGGGCCAAACCTTTTTTGTTCTAACAAGTCTGGCGCGACCGTCTCTCATTGTGCTGGTTTTTCAGACTGACTGACGCGCTGCAGCTGTGCAGATGGGATCCCTAATTGCCGAGCCGCTGAGCGAGCTGCCCACGTCCTCGCGGTGGCTCATCCTCTCTGGGTAAGCGGCTCGGTCTTTGTCATGAGCCGGAGGGAGGATCACTGGTTGCTCAGCGGCAGTCTGATCTCCGAGCCTCGCCCCCTGCCCGGCCCTCCTCTCCCCTCCCCCGCTTTCCTGCCTTCCGGTGAGAAAGGCATCGCCATCCCTAGGTAAGTCCCCCCACTCTCCCCCCGCTGCTGGCGTGGCTCCTCCTGTCAGACCTTTAGTTGGGGGAGGTTGAGGAAAGGAAACAATTCTCCCCAAAATCCCTTTTTTTTCCTGAGAGAAACCGTGTCATGGCATTCCAGAGGGCATCATCGCTCTTCCTGTTTTCTTTTGTTACCGACTTATGTTATTTTGACACAAAAACGCGCCTGGATAATGTGCGCTCAGCGGAGGAGGAGAACCCCCCAGCGAGTCTGGATGTTCTGGCTTACGAGGGATCTGAATTAAAACATAAAGAAGCGATTTGAGCTGAAGCCGGTGTGATTCAGTGGATAGAGCGTCTACCTACAGACTCAGGTTCGATGGTGGTCAAGGGCACGTGCCTTGGTTACGGGCACATCCCCAGTGTGGGGCGTGCAGGAGGTGGCTGATCAATGTCTCTCTCTCATCCATGTTTCTAAACTCTCTATCCTTCGCCTTTCCTCTCTGTGAAAAAGCAATAAAATATATTTTAAAAAAAAAGAAGCAATTTGTTCAAACTGTCTCTATCCTCATTTACGTGTCCCTGACCAGCATCACCTGTTAACGTATTTGATTATAACTGTTTGCCATGTCTCCTTGGGTTTTGAAAGCTCTTATTTCGTGGGATGTCTGTGTGCCGAGGCCATGGCGTGACAGAGGGTGAGCGTGCACTGTTAGCTGGGAGGAGGCTCCTGGGTGGGCGGCTGTGAGGCCGTCAGATGCGGCAAGAAGGGCCAAACAGCGGGCTCTTCTGTGTTTCTGGGCCCATGAAAGCGGAGACTGAAAGCAACCCCGCTTCCGCTTCTCCAGGCGAGGCCTCTAGTGTCTCAGGGAAGTGAAGCGTTGATACCTGACGGTCCCTTTTCTTAGCGCATCGGCGCCATCACGGTGTGTTCACTGCGACCTACCCCCTCTCCGGCTGCCGCTTTCTGTCCAAAGTACACCCTCCGCTGGGTCTTATTTCCTTTGTCTTAATGGCACTTCTCTTTCTCACCGCTTCAGAAGGAGGGCTCACGTTTTTTCTCTGTGCTCCTATGACAAAACTAGCTCTTGTGATAGTCCAGCTCCTATTCCACTAGGAAAAAACTGGGATTATTTCAGCTTGTAGATGGGATTCCTGATTTTTATTTCTTCTGGGAGGAGCTTTGTTAACTAATTCCCACTTTGCAATTGGATCGAGATAATGCAAGTAATTCCTCTCAATCTCTGTGACTTCCACTGAAAAACCGGGTAACGATCTGGCTTCATCACTGTCGGGAAGGTTGAGGAATTAATGTCCTTGTCATGAGGACCTGCCGCGATCGGCTGCTGTCAGTCCACGGAAAGACCCAGTGGGACGGAGAGGCGAGGATGCGGCGCGGGGTGCGAGCGCGTGATCCCTCCGCCACCCGCCCACGGTGCCCCGTGCTGGTGGGCCCGCCCGCTCTTACCGGACCCGTTCTTCGGGTAGCCGTTGGCGTCCACGGTCGTGTACATGATGTACGGGCCGGGCTGGTTCACGCCGAAGGGCTGCAGTGAAAGGGGAGGGTGAGCCGGGGAAGGGAGTGGGCCATCTGGTTGACCATCTAGGCGCTCACACTGTCCATCTATTCGGCAGCTCCTGAGCCGCTCTCCCCGAGGACTGTCCCTCTCTGAGGTCCGGCCGCCCCCCGAGAAGCCTCGAGGGCCCTCAGCATCTCTGCATTCCCCGAGGCTGGGGCTTGCGTGTGCAAGCAGCCCTACCAAGCGTTTTGTTATTTCACCGAAACATTCCATGAGGCGGCAAGTCAGTATGACTGTGCCAGGAATCTCATTAACAGATTCCTGAGCTTGGCCCCGTGGCACGTGCCACGTCCACAGAGAGGACCCCACGCTTGCCCCCGAGGAGGGCCGTCTGCTGGGGGAGGCCTTGCAGAGAGCAGGCAGGTCTGACCGGGGGCTGCACCCGCCTACAGGGCAGCAGAGGCCGGGGAACAGTGGAGGGTGGGCATTCCCCAGGATGCCAGAGGAGACGTTCTGAACGAGGGGGACCCTGAGCTGACTGGTCTCCTAGGAAAGGTGCTTCCTCCCCAGCAAGCTCTTCTTGAGCACGGGAGGGGCCTGTAGTCACCCCGAAAGAGTACTACTGACCTGTCACCTATAATAACTATTTGGTGTGTAATCTATTTATCACCCAAAGAATTTCTCGAAAATACTGGCAACTGAGGGTTTACTTACCGTTATCTTACGAGGACAGTCATTAGAGCAGAGGCCGCTAAGCACTGTGGGGAAATAAAGAAACGGCTATTTATTATCCTATGTAATAAAAGCCTAATAGGCAAATTGACCGAATGGCGAACGGCTGGTCGCTATGACGCACACACGCTGACCACCAGGGGGCAGGTGCTCAATCCAGCCAGAAGCGGGGCTCAGACTGGCGAGCGCAGTGGTAGGGGCGGTGGACAGAAGCAAGGGGTCCCAGACTGCGAGAGGGTGCAGCCGGGCCGAGGGGCCCCTCCCTGCCCCAGTGCCCGAACCTTGTGCCTCAGGCCTCCAGTTCCTGATAACATGTAAACTTGCATTTAAAGAAAACTCTGACTGTTTCACCTAAAATCTATTAAATATGCTCCTCTGGTTGATAATCACAAGCAGAAACCAATTCGTTTCTTTAGCTCTGAGTAAATTAGATTTTTGTTGTTCACTTTTTACCAGTTATTTCAAAAGCCTTTGTGAAGCAATCAGGATGCTAATATGTAGGTGCGGCAATTCTGGTTACATCCCGCTATCGCTACCGTGGGCTTTATTTTCCAACTGGTTAGCTCCATTTCAAGGATGAATTGGAATCTGACAAAAGGATCGCATGCAAACCAATTAAAACGCCTGCTGAGAAAAACAAATAGAACATTTAGTGCTTCTGTCGCAAACTAGACTTTGCCTGTTTATACAGCCAGAGTCTCTGGTCACAGGGTTTGGGCACGTCGGCTAACGGCTCTAGAAAACATATCTATAAGATAATGGATGAGCCCACCAGACAACGGATACACAAAAATAATGACGCATTTTTCCCTATAATCGTCCCCAAAGAGAAGCGAGACCACGTGAGGTCCTTACGGAAGCCGCCCGAGAAGGAGACAGCTGTGCTGCCGCCGCTGCAGGTGCGGCCTCGCCGTGTGACAAAGCAGCCACGTGCCGGGCCGCGCTGCGGGTCCGGAGCTGGGAGAGCCGGCAGGTCCGCTCAGCACGCGTGCGTTATTCGGTAACGGTGACCGACGTGCCCGTTCACACGGGTCCGGCGGAAAATGGGTTCTGTCCTGTGACTCTGAAACGACGACTGTTCTAACAGAAGCACAGAGGCACCCCGACATCGCGTGCCTGCTGCATTGTGTGGGCAGAGAGCTGCTCACTCACACCCAAGCACGCGTGTAGCTCCACGGTCACAGTGCACACGACCACGGGGAGGAGTGCAGTCAAGTTTTCTGCTTGCGACAGTTCCAATGGTGAGGCTGCTGATCCCCGGACAGGGGCTGGTCCTTCTGTTTGTTTCTTTGCTCCTCTCCCCTCACCTCCCGGCGGGCATCAGTCTTCCTTCCCCCGTGTCCCCAAGTGGCTCCGCGAACCTTCCTGAGCCATCATTGCGCTGAGCGGCAAAGCTTCGCTCACGGGCTGCTTCTGACGAGGCGCGGCATCACTTCCTGGCATCTGGGGCCCACGCCACGCGCTGCCCGGCGAGCACCCGTGACGGCGGGGATGATGGATCGCCCCGTAAACGGCACTGAGGACGGCGCGCGGGGGAAAATGAGGTGGACTCCAACGTCTAATGTGGAAATTACACTTGGCAACGGCCCAAATGCCACAGAGACCCTTCCGTTCCAGTAAAGAAAGACAATCCATCTAACACGGAGCAGGAGAGGGGAGCGGCGCCTCTCCCAGGCGGAGGGAGGGAGGGACGGGCGGGTCACGAGAAGGTGAGCGGCCTGGTTCGCAGTGCGGGCAACGCGCTCCACGCCAGCCCAGTGCGCGCTGGCTGCTCGGGGTCCCAGAGCGAAGCACCCCAGCACACCTTCCACGGGGCTTGGCACACGCCCGGGACCGGGGGCACCCCATGGGGGACGCTGCGGGCGTCATGCTGTGAATGAGCCAGACACGGGGGCCGCATGCTGCCTCCCACCCCCTGCGTGCCCGCAGAGCCAGGCCCGGGGAGGCGGAAAGGGGGGAAGCGGACCCTCATCGCCGGCGCTTCTGCTTAATCTCAGGCTCGGCAGGGCCAGCCAGCTGCCTCCGGGAAGGTCACTGAGCATCCTTTTCGCCACCTTCTTCCGCTGACGTGTGGTGAGGGGCAGACTCGCACACAGACATGTCACCGCCGCTCTTCCTCCGTCCTCTCCGGAAGACGGCGAGCGAGTGAGGGGCGCCCCGTTCAGAAGAGGAGCTGAAGCGGGGGTGCGCCTCCAGGCACGAAGCTCGAGGAGCGCTGAGGGGCCACGCGGCCCCCAGACGCTGCCTCGCCTGGAAGACACGTCCCCCTGCGTCAGGGGAGGCGGGAGAGTCGGCTGTGTTCTCCGTCGGGGGTGCTGTGTCTTGTTCAGCACACGTGAGAATACCAGGTGCACCAGTTAGTAACTCTGATTTCCTTCGAACAATGGAGTTGCACTATGTTGACATATATGTGATTTGATATGTATGCAATTTTGTTGTATGGACAGCAAGCTTCAAAACTTCATGTCAAATTTGCTCAAGATGTTAACGTCACAGATATTTTTACACTTGAAAATGTCGAATTCTGTGCCAAAAAAAGAGCATTTGCGGGAAGTGTTAATTCATTATTTTGAGAAAAGTGCTGCTGAAAGTGATTGTATACTTCAGGAAGCTTATGGTGAACAGGCTCCATCTCACGATCCTTGTGAACGCTGGTTTAAATGCTTTAAAAGTGATGATTTCGACGTGAAAGACAAAGAACGTCCAGGTCAACAGAAAAAGTTTGAAGACCAACAATGACAAGCATTATTGGATGAAGATGCGTGTCAGACTCAAAAACAACTTGCAGAAAGATTAAATGGTGCTCAGCAAACAATTTCCTATCATTGACAAGCAACGGGAGAGATTTTAAAGGGAGGAAAATGGGTGCCACATCAACTGGACGAAAGACAAATGGAAAACTGAAAAGTCATCAGTAAAATGTTGCTTCAGCCACACGAAAGTCTTTTTTTTTTTGCATTGAATTGTAACTGGCGATGAAAAATGGGTTATTTTGAAAATCCCAAACGCACAAAATCATGGGTTGATCCTGGTCAACCATCCACATCAACTGCAAGGCCAAATCGCTTCGGGGAGAAGTCAATGCTCTGTGTTTGGAGGGATCAGGAAGGTGTGGTGCATTATGAGCTTCTAAAACCCGGTGAAACCGTTAATGCTGATCGTTACCGACAACAAATCACCAATGTGAACCACCCTTTGATCGTGAAACCGCCAGAATGGGCCAGAAGACACGGCAAAGTAATTTGGCTTCATGATGACGCACCATCACACACTTCAAAACCAGCTAAAGACGCGTTAACAGATCCTGCCTGGGAAGTATGAACCCACCCGCCGTGTTCACCAGCCCTCGCCCCTTCAGATGACCCCTTGTTCCGATCCATGGCACACGCACTGTCTGAGCAGCCCTTCAACACGTACGAAGACGTGGACAATGGGGTTTCTGAATGGTCTGCCTCAAAACAAGAAGAGTTCTATTGGGACGGTCTCCACCAATTACCCGAAGATGCGGGGGAAATGTGCAGCCAGCGAGGGACATGACTTTGAATAAAGCACTTTTGATGCTTCTCTTGAAATTATCTTTGATGACAAAATCTGCTATTATTAACCGGTACACCTAGTATTTACTCAAAATTACATAATGGGCCCGCTTTTCATTTTTGTATAGAACAAGCTAAAAACTGGCTTGTATCCTGTATCTATTTTTGTTTGTTTTTTTTACAAGACTTCCTCTGTCAAATTTGAAGTTTCGTATTGTATGGCCGAAAGTGGCGAAGATTTCAGTGTGTTGTAGACACAAATCACACACATTATTACCCAACATGCATTCCTAGGTTGTTACAAGATGCAGGAAGGCAGGAGACCCATGCTTGAGCGGCGTTGTTCACACTCTGCATGTGATGCTTCATACGCCTGGGGCGGCGGGTGCTTCTCGGGACACGGAGCCTCGGAGCCTGGGGCCTGGGTACCCTCCCATGTGGGGTCGGAGGTCACGGGCCACACCCCAGGAGAATCTCAGGTTTTCACACGGTTTACACGCAGCTCTTCAAGCCTGCACCCCAGAACAGTATAAGGAAGCCCACGGGCCTGCCACACAGTTTCACCTGCCAACCGTACGTGGCCGACCACGTCCACGGCCACTTCCTGTCCCGGGCCCCGCAGGGGAACCTCGGCCTGTGTGCGCGTGCCAGCACGTGGCTGTCGGTCGCTCCTTCTTCAAGGAGGCGGCCCTCTCTGAGCGGCCTCGCGTCTGGCCTGCTTCAGGGAGAACAACCGCTCCATCTGGATGAGGACTTTTTTTTATTTGTTATTATTTTTAAATTTATCTTTAAATTTATCTTCATTGCTGAAAGTATTACCGATGTCCCCCTCTTCCCACCACAGACCCCCTCCGCCCCAGATAAGCATACCAAATATACAGCAGGCTTAAAAATGTATTTTAGCCCTAGCCAGTGTGGCTCAGTGGACAGAGCGTCGGCCTGCAGACCACAGGGTTCGATTCCTGCCCAGGGCATGTGCCTGGGTGGCAGGCTCCTCCCCGCCCCTGGTCATGTGCAGGAGGCAACACAGAGACGTGTCTCTCTGTCTTTCCCTCTCTCCCCCACTCTCCCTCACCATCCGTGGAAAATGCCCTCGGGTGAGGTTTAAGACAAAAACACCCCAAACAAACACACAATTTTTAGCTCTAAAGTCGCCAGATCATGCCCCCTTCCAAATGGCAGGGGGGACAGTCACGTGGACATAAGTGTAGGCTCATGGGAGCCTCCTGCGGCCACGAGGTCTGGTGAACACGGTGGGTGGGTGGACCCTTCATTCAGGTCGGAGTGCGTTCGCAGGAAGCGGAATTACACGCTCTACCGTTCGCATTCCTCCCGTCTCCTGCACTCCCCTCTCTGAGGCTTCTCTGTGGCTAGCTCATTAGGACATGAAATGTCTGAAAGACGGTGACACTCACAGGGAACACATGTCATTTCCTGAACAAACAGACTGAGGGCTGTCTTGGTGTCGGCCGTGAGGACAGCAGCCACATGGAGACGGCCTCCTTCCGACCCAGCTCGGGAGAAAACGCCCAGCAACGGAGGCGGAGGCTGCCCACCAGCACAGAGCGCCCTCAGGTCCCCCAGCTCCTCCTGCCCAGCGGTCACCACCCGGCAAGAATGTCCGCCCCCACCACCGCCAGCTCAGGATGGGCATGGCAGCCAGAGCCCGGACAGGGGACGGCAGAGACTGGGAGAGACTGGAACGGGCCTCTTTCCGACCGCACGCCCGTCCGTGGAGCAAGCCCCGGGAACCTACACACACCCCTTCCTCCCCGGGGAGCCCCGCCGAATAGCGGGAGCCTTTGCAATCGCTTCGAGGGGCATCCCCCAGGCAGACGCTGCCGGAGCCTGGGTGGGGATTCCGGTGGCCGGGGTGCCTGGAGGGGGTGGCTGGGTGGGCAGGGACAGGCCCCGGGGACAGAGTGACCGAGTCCTCGGGGACCGGAGCGAGAGGCAGCACCGCAGGAGGGGAGGAGAGCCCGGGAGGGGATGGGCTGGAAACGTGGGTCGTGCAGGAGCTGACGTGGAGACGAATGGTAAAGCGGAGCCGACACTCACCGATGACCTTCACGAAGTAGGCGTCGGCCTCGAAGTTGTTCTTCAGCGCGTGGATGGCCACGTCGCTGCTCCCGGGGCCCCGGCTCAGCACCACGATGTCCAGGATGCCCTGCGAGAGCAAGCGGCGCCGTGAGCGCCCACCGGCTGCACGGCGAGGGGCCGGACACGCGGGGCCGGGTCTCCCGCATGCGTGAGCCTGCTTCACCCCCAGGTCCAGACACAGACATACGACCTGGGTGTGAGCCTGCGTGGAGATGCGAGCACGGGGAGAGGACAGCACACTGCTTGGTCAGCTCCCAGGCTGACGGTGTGAACGCCCAGGCCCGGGACAGGGACCCCCGGCTGGCACATTCCCTGGGAAGGGGAAGCTCCGCTACCCCCTGGGGGAGGGAGGGTGCCTGAGAGTCCCTGCGCCAGCTCAGGAGGTTGGCCGGGGCCGGGTTCCTTCCAGAAACGACGGTGCCCTTTCTGTGAGGGCATTTCGGTGGCGACTTCCGTTTACGTAAGGCTTTTGCAGTCAGGATGCTCGTTATCTGACTCTCTCAGAGCACAGGTGTCTCCCAGAGTCAACGTCAAACGTCACTCCGTCACATTTCACTGAGGGGTCTTTTCTGCAGAGGCTTCAACACGGGCTGCAGGCAATTCGCCGGCGCCTTTTTGCCGGCTGCTTTTATGCCTGAAAACCGCCAATGAAGGCGGAATGACACGCGATTCCGTGGCGGGAACACAGGACAGGGCCTGGGTCATTCTGTGCCTGAGACTCAGCCGCGGGTAAAAACCAACACCCAGCAACAGAGCGAAAGCGGGGGGAGGAGAGTCACCCACCCCCCGGGGGGCATTCCCCTCTGACATGGGGGGTCAGCGCTGGTATTCAGCGCCTCGTATCAGACACGTGACTCTCCTGAGCGGGACCGGCTCCCACAGCGAGGAGGGAGCAGGGCCCTGTGTGCATGCCTTTCCCGCGGGCACCTGCAGCAGAAGGCCGATGCGCAGCACCGGGCACAGGTGCGCCCGAGCTCACGCCGCGAGGAGCCCACGCCCCTCCTGCCCGGGCCGGGGCTGGTTCCTGCGGGGGAGGGGGCGATCCCGTCTGCAGTGCCCATGCCCGCCAGGCTCAGTGGGGATCGGGGTGTCCCCGCGTTTCCCCGCGCTGCCCGGCCAGTGTGTGTGAAAGTGTCCCGTGTCCGGCCTCGGAGGGGCTCCGCTCTCAGGGCCCCGTCTGCTCCCGGCCCCGCCCAGCCCCGCGGGACTCACGTCCTCGTAGATGTCGAAGAAGGTGGCGACGGCGGCGTCGCGGATCTGGCTCAGGTCCGTCAGCTCCCAGTACACGCGGAACATGCGGTGGGCGCCCGCGCAGCTCGCGTTGTTGCAGGGCACGTTCTCCAGCAGGAAGGCCTGCCGGCCGCTGCGAGGGGGACAGGCGTTAGGACACGGACCAGCGGGACCGTCACTCACAGCCCTGGGGCTCGCTGCCGGAGTGGGTGCTTTTATTTTTCAACCTTTCCTGTCGGCAGGGTGACCTACGCCCCTCCCCCCATGACCTCTCCTACTCCCTCTGCCCCTTCATCCCGTTGGCGGCGGAGAGCGGTCTTCACGCTCTCACGGCCACAGCCAAAACCAGACGACGGTGACCGCGCTGTGGAATGCTGACCGAGGCCGGCCACCCACCTGGTGAGGTGAGAGGCTGGAAACAGTCACCCTTTAACTGACCCATCGGAAGGCTTCCTTCCAGCGGCCTGTGTGGTGGCCGCTCCGCTTGCTTTCTAGGTTTCAGGGACTGGGCACTGCTGAGTTTGTCCGGAGCATTTTTGTATCTATGTTCCTATACGAGATTGGCCTGTAAATTTTTTTTTTTTCTGGTCATGTCTTCCTCTGGCTTTGGTATCGGGGTAAGGCGGGTCTGGAAAACTCCCCTCCTCCTTGTTAAATGACTCGGAACAGGATAGGGATGGATTCTTCTCGGAATGTTTGCTAAAACTCAGTGGGAAGCTGTCTGCTTCTGGACTCAGTGAATAAAAATAAGCTTTTTATTTTATGTGAGACAGCCACTTTCGTTCCACAGAAAACAAACCTGTGAAAAAGAACTAGTGTTCTTTTTCTTTAGAAGAAAAATACTTTTATTTTATTTATCTATCTATCTATCTATTTATTTAATAACAGGGAGAGTGGGAACACAGTCCCCCACTACCACCAATTATGCAGTCGGAAAAATACTTGTATTGATTTGAGAGGGAGGAAGGGAGAGGGAGAGAGAGAATCACTGATCGGCTGCCGCTTGTAACCCCCTGCTGGGGATGGAGCCTGCAACCCGGGCCTGTGCCCTGACGGGGAACGGAACCGTGAGCTCCTGGTTCCTGGGCTGATGCTCAGCCCCGGAGCCGCGCCGGCTGGGGGGGAGGGTGCTCTCGGCAGCTGGGGGAGTGCAGGGACCGGTAAACAGGGCCCAGGCCGCCTCGTTAAGGCCTCGGCCACAGCTGGTGCCGGTTAGTTACAGCGTCTCCCGGGCTGGCGCTTTACCAGGGCGGCCCCGGACTCGAACCCGTACCTGCCAGACGTGTTCCTCAGGACGGCCAGGGCGTCGGGGTAGCCGTCCATGTTGTAGTCGCCGATGTGAAGGGTGATGGGCGTCGGGATCTCCATCGGGTGCTGCTCCTGCGCCAGCGGCACGAAGCCCCAGCGCGTGCCCTTGTTGCTGAGGTCCTGCAGGACCGGGACCCACTGCGGCGGAGGGGGAGGAGAGGGGAGGCGCTGCTGTCAGTTCCCGGGAGTCCCCCTCTGCCCACAGTCACCCCCCCCCGAGTGCTCCGGGCAGACATCGCCTGTGCCAGTCCCTCTGCCGACAGTCACCCCTCCGGGTGCTCCAGGCAGACATCGCCTGTGCCAGTCCCTCTGCCGACAGTCACCCCCCCGAGTGCTCCGGGCAGACATCGCCTGTGCCAGTCCCTCTGCCTACAGTCACCCCCCCGAGTGCTCCGGGCAGACATCGCCTGTGCCAGTCCCTCTGCCCACAGTCACCCCCCCGAGTGCTCCGGGCAGACATCGCCTGTGCCAGTCCTTCCCTCTACCGCGGGGGAGGGCAGCACACTTCACCCCGGAGGAAGCTCTCTCTAAAGTGCATCCCCAGCCGAGACCGGGGTGGCTCAGCGGATGGAGCGTCGGCCTGCGGACTGGAAGGTCCCAGGTTCAATTCCGGTCAAGGGCATGGACCTTGGCTGTGGGCACATCCGCAGTGGGGGGGGCGTGCAGGAGGCGGCTGATCGATGTCTCTCTCTCTCATCGATGTTTCTAACTCTCTCACCCTCTCCCTTCTTTTCTGTAAAAAAATCAATAAAATATACTTAAAAAAAAAAAGAAGTATCATTAGTTCGTCTTTCCCTGGACGGGCACATACAGCTCAGAAGGTTTTTCACCGAATTTCAGGATCTTAGGACTGACATGTCATTACGTACTAATTACAGAGCTGAACTGCCCACTTTGAAACCTGTGTTGACTGGACCTGAAATAAATAGTGTCAAAACTAGAGCAAGCTGCTGAGACCGGTTTGGCTCAGTGGATAGAGCATGAGCTTGAGGATTGAAAGGTCCCGGGTTCGATTCCGGTCGGGGGTATGTACCTTGCTTGCGGGCACATCTCCACTGTGGGGCGTGCGGGAGGCGGCTGATCGATGTCTCTCTCTCATCGATGTTTCTGACTTTCTCTCTCCCTTCCTCTCTGTAAAAAAAAAAAAAAAAAAGAAAAAAAAATCAATAAAATATATTTAAAAAACAAACAAAAACTAGAGCAAGCTGTCACGTGTCACTAATGTCCTTTCCGGAGGACCGGGTTGGAGGGGCAGTTAGAACACGACCAAGCTCTTTCTGGACCGCCTGGTTCCCTGCCGGGCCTCTGACACTGGCTGTAACCGTGGCCAGCACTCCAGCACCAACCCCCCCCCGCCCCCCCACCTTGCCCCCAACGAGCTCTGCCTGCCCCGGAGAGCGGGCCGTGTCACCGCACACCGGGAGCTCCAGGTCGGCCCGTTCTTTGTTTCCCAGGAACGAGTGAACGGACGGAGCACCGGCTGGTCTGACAACCAGCAGTCGGAAACCCCTTTCTTCCCGAACGGCCCAGTTTCCCTTTGTGCGGCCTCGAGCACGGCAGGAATGGGGAGGGTGGGACGGGGGCTGTGCAGGGTGCAGGCGGGCCCTCGGGGAGCTGAGGGCGGGGACGCGGCGGGGAAGCGGGAGACACCGAGACGGACGCAGGCGCCGCGGCTCCGGGGGGCAGGCGGCCAGGCCCACCCGCCGGGTCTCTCTGCGGAGCAGGCGGACCCGGTAAAAACGGCGCCCGGAAAGGACCCGTTGCCCAGGTGCTCCACGCCGTCTGCAGAAAGCACCGTTTGCCACGGGAGGAGAGAGCCGCTTAAAGACACATTCACAGAAAACAAAGCCCTTAAAAAAAAACGTGTCTGTGTCTCTAATCACTTTTCCAGTCTTTCATCAAGTAAAAAGGTACTAAATAGCATCAAAGCGTTTGCAGGTTTCACTGGACTGAAAAAAAATAAAAAACTGGTTTGGCTTTGGAAGATGGGAACTTCATAAGAGCCGACTTCTCACCCATCCGGAGGCTGACGGTCCGCTAATGAGGACAGAGCCTTCCTGCGGAGGCAGACGCACGAGGCCCGAGCAGCAAAACCTGTCTTCCTCAACGTGACACCCTGGCCGTCACCACGCCCTGGGGGACATCCATCTCCCAGAGGGCTGTGCGCCGAGGGGCGTGGGGGCCTGCCGCCCGAGAACGGGCCCGGCGCCAGGCTTACGCGCCCCCGTGAGTGGGCGTGAGGTGCGGGTCCCCTCCCGGGTTCAGGGAGATGACACGGACGAGGGTCACAGCCACGTGCGTTCAGGAAAAGCTCTCAGGCTCGCTGGGGTGACCATGGTTACCGGATGATCCGGGGTGCAGATCACAGCTCCGCCACACCGCCTCGGTGTCAGCACCCCAAGGCCAGCTTCCTCCCGTCCCCCCTCACCCCTCTCTCTCCCCCTCCCCTGCCTCGGGTGAGCAGCACCCACTGTCTGTGGAGCTGGGCGTCTGGGTAGGGAAGGTGACGTTTGCACCTCTCAGGCTCTGAACGTCAGTGTGCTATTCTCTCCTTCCGCCTCCCGGGAGGAAGGAAACGGACTGGTCCTCCCGATCACTGGTTTCCCGCCGGGCCGGGCACCGTCCACCAGGGGACCTTCTCAAGGTCATGACCTATGGTTTCTGCGACAGTCCCGGGCGGTGACTACCGGATCCTAGGTCCTTCCCCTACAGGCTGAGGGGAGAGTCGCGGGAGAGGTGACACAGATCTCGCCGTCACAGACGGAAGCCGGATCAGCCCGAGAGCGGACACGAAGCTCGTCATTACCCGGGTTCGAGGGAGAGTGCGCTCGCCTGCCCCCGCGTGTGAAACGCTAACAGGTCGTTTAATCACGGACCGGGGACGGCTCTCCGCACCGGGAACGATTGCCACGGCACCTTCCCCTCAGTAAACCGTAAGAGCAGATGGAAACGCATCTCATTAAGCGAGGAAGCCCAGCACTTTGGTTTCTCGCTGCTCCTCTCCCGCAGATTCTCTCCTGACCTCCCAGACTGCTTGTGGAGGCCGGGGAAGGGGACGTACCTGCTGCGTCCCGGATCGCGCCAGGTAGATGGCGCTTCTCTGGCAGGCGGGGTCCTCGCAGCCCGGCAGCAGGTGGTCCATGTGCCCGTCTCCATCTGCAAGAGAAGCGCCCAGCGTCCACCGCGGCCCCGGCGCGCGTGCTCCCCCGCCCCCAGCACGCCGGGCAGCCGGCGGGACTAATGAGTGCGGTTCCGTCCACACGCCGCTGGCCCCGCTCCCCGTTTTCACGGCTCACCTTTCTGAGCCAAACATTTACCCAAAGTGGGAAAAAAAGCCTCATTTCAGGGTCTAATGTTAAAACCGCCCGCTGGAAAAACACGGGGCTTTTGACTTATTTACATAATTATCCCCGTGCCCGGGAGAAAGGCGGCGCGTGAGCAGTAACCCGTGACCAGGCATATGTTTGCACACCGTCTGTGTTACATGCACGGTTAGGTGTCGCCTCGACAGCAGAGACCTCAACCGTCACAAAGCTCGCAGCCCCGACCTCTCAAAAGCAAACATTTTCATCAATGAAAGAGCGAAGGAAGGAAAACCAGGTTCATTGCCAGCTGCAGCTGTTTTTCAATCAAGCACGGCCCATGGTCTGCAAAGACCTCTGGAGAGGGGGTACTGAGGACCCTGGGGGTGGCTCTCGGGGCTCCCCATCGACTGATGGCGCCTGATTTTGGGGGGAGGGGGGGCAGATTCGATGTCCTGACCCGGGAGCAGCCCCCGGCTCCTCGGTCTGGGGCCTGCGTTGGCGTTGCTCTCACACTGACTCATCGCCCCGGGCTGGTGTTTCCGTTCCCCTGGGCGGACGCGGGGCCTGCGCCGGAGGCGGTGCCAGGGTCACCGAGAAGACACGCCGCCCCGGGGGAGCGGGCACACCGAGACAGACGGCGGCGAGCCTATAGCGCAGCGGTTCTCAACCTTCCTCAGGCCGCGGCCCTTTCATACAGCTCCTCATGGGGTGGTGACCCCCAACCATAAAATGATTGCTACTTCATAGCTGTAATTTTGCTGCTATTATGAATCATAATGTAAGTATCTGTTTTCCAATGGTCTTAGGTGACCCCTGTGAAAGTGTTATTCGACCACTAAAGGGGTCGCAACCCACAGGTTGAGAACTGCTGCTATAGAGGCTCCGGCACCGCATCCGGAGGGAAGGGAGGCGTTTTAGGCGGACTCGGCAGGTGCCTCTCACTTAAAGGAAAAGGAGCGTCTTCGCTGAATTTCCCGGGTTCGCTCAGCGTCACTGGGGATGACGCACCCTTCCGGGGGAGGTCAACGTTAGACAGAGCGGCTGATGGCGAAGGGGCGGGGCGGGGAGCGCCTAGGGACCGGACAGTGTGAGCACAGCCCGCTGGCTGCGGATGCACCGGAGCAGCCCGATGGAAAGGGTTTGGACAGATCGTGCAGGATTTTAGGTCAGGAGCTGAAACCTCCACCCCAGCGGGGAAAGCTTCGGTTCCAGACTCCGCTCTGGGACGGGTCCTCCTGCGAGCTCAGCCTTCGTCAAGCAGGCGGTTTTTACACCAAGTGAGTGAATGGCCAAAGTCTGGTCTCCTCTGACTGCCTGCCTGTCAGTCACCCCGTGGCTGGCTTGGTTCAAAGGGAGTGGGAGGGCGGCAGGAAGGGCAGGATGCGGTTCTCAGACTTCCTCAAATGCACAGGAAAATCCGTCATTAGCATATATTAATATTCATAGGCTCACTTAACGTACAGAAAAACGCACATTCTGTCTATATTAATACTCAGACGTACTCAATGCCATCTGCTTTTTGGATTCATTAGAGCCTTGTTTTTTTTTTTCTAAAACCAACTCAGAATACAAGGACTTTTTTTTTTTTTTAAATATTGTTGTTGAATTCAGAAAGGAAGGGAGAGGGAGAGACGAAAACATCATTGATGAGAGGGAATCATGGATCAGCCGCTTCCTGCACACCCCCCACTGGGAATCAAGCCCACAACCCAGGGCTGAGGGAGGTGTGGAGGCCTGAGCCGGGCACTGGCCCATAGGCATCTGCTCTGGGTGCCGGGTCTGTCACTGACGCGGCCCATCGGTCACCAATGTGTCGCGGCCTCAGGCATTCGTCCTGGGCTGCCTGCAGAGAGACTGCACCAGGCGGCCGGCATGACCACGGAGGTCCGGGCCACGTTCCCCCGACACCATCCGACCTCCTGCTGGGACAGGGACCTGCCTCGGGACAGGGACGCGCCTGGGACGTGCCGATGCAGCCGTCTGACAGAACCGGGGAAGACAGCATGCCCCGTGCTCCCGGGATGTGCCAACACCGAGCTGCCCTCAGCAGCCCGGTGAGGTGCCCGCCACCATCAGCCTCGCCTGATGACGGGGAGACAGGCCTCTGGGTGGGACAGGCCGTCTGCACCCCGAGTGTCCCCCTGAGGTGTGGCTGCCGCCTCTCGGGAGGAAGCTAGGATCCCCCCCGTCCTTCCCGCTCAGCCCTGAGGGCGCAGGAGAGTAGTGTGGCGTGGCCCCAGCCGAGGTCAGCTCGGTTCGGGTGCGGCACCTACAGAAGGGGGAGACTCACGCCCCCGCAGGAACCCCAACAGGGCCGCTCTCCGGGCAGGGGCTGCGGGTAAAACGCTCCAGTGTGCCCGGCGCCGAGGCAGGCGGAGCTTCCGTTACTGGGGTCCCACAACCTCCCCTGGGAGGGGCACCGGGGTCACCCTGTTACTGAGCATACGCTGGGGGTCAGCTGTCCACGCGAGAAGAGCCCCCTCCACCTGCACCTGCACCTGCACCTCCACCTGCACCTCCACCTCCACCTCCACCTGCACCTCCACGCAAGAAGAGCCATCTCCTCGACCCACGAGGCTGTGAGGGCGGCGGCAGCCGGCCTGGCACCTGATGGGACGGGGCAGAGCGTGGGGGAAGGCGGAGGGAGGCGGAAACCCGCTTACCGAAGTCTGCGAACGCCGACTGTCCCACCACCGTCATGGCGCGGGGTTTGTCCAGCACGGTCCTGCTGGAGAAGTTCCCGTCCTGTGAGGCAGACAGCGTGGATTAGGCTCTGCACCCCTTCGCCGGGCGGCGGGAAGCATCTCGGCGAGAGCCGGAGAGGAGGGGCTCCCGGCCTTGGCTGGCCCGCGCAGCCCCGCCCCGGTCCTGCTCGGCTTTCACTGAAACTCGGGGAGCACTGCGAGGGGACGAAGCCGCCGCTGGAGGCTCTCCTGTGTCGCCCCCGTGTGACCTGCTCTGCGGCACTGTCACCCCCATTCCAGGCGTGCGAGCGCCTTGTCACGCACATGGGGGTTTGGGGTCACTCAGAGCTATAAAAGAGCTCCTTCCCCCGCAGGCTACATGAGGTGGGGGCCGTGGTCTAAGCCGGCAGCTGCCAGCCTTCCAGACCTCCCGGGCCCCCGCTGGCGACCACGGGGCTCAACGGGAATCAGTTTCTGAGGGTGGCCTGTCCGCGGGACACATGGCGGCAAAGATGCCACACTTCCCAGAGCTCAAGGGGAGAGGTTCTGCTGGAGGCAATCCAGAGAAATAACAAGACCAGGCAAGAGCTGTATTGATTCTTGGTGCTGGTGCAGGTGGGGGTGCAGGTGGAGGTAGGGGTGGAGGAGGAGGAGG